>JBCEWC010001485.1:0-40752 GCA_038996855.1 Solanum aculeatissimum | reverse complement strand
AATAAATGATCAAAAAAAGGTAAATATGAGTTAATACCATTTTATCTACTTCATAGTTGACCAAAATCTATTCTTATCTATATTTGTATTGATCAATTTCGACTCAATTCATTTTAACTAAACTCATTTTAAATCAGCCTAAATTCAATTTAATTCACTTATTTAATACTAGGGGTATGCATCGGTCGGTTCAGTTCGGTTTTAAACATTATCGGTTCGATTTATCGGTTTTCAGTTTTTAAATATGCTAAACCAGTAACAAACTAATAAGATAATGTTTATCGGTTTTAGGTTTATCGGTTTTAAGTCCTTAACGGTTCGATTTTCGGTTTACCCGATAAGGATGATAATAAAAATTTGCATTAATAAAAATAGATGGAGTACGAAAGAGTAAAGACTAAATACTAAAGTGGGTAATTAATTACTTAAGTACGATAAAGATTAAAATAGATAAAGTACTACTATAGTGTTCTATTACTATTAAATACTAATATTTAATATTTATGGAGGGGTAAAATAGTAAATTATTATAATCTTATTGGGTTATCAGTTCACCCAATAACCCAATAGTAAAAACCGATATCGAACCGATAATCCAATAATTTTTTTTTCAAAACCATTAAAAACCCGATAACCTAATAACTCAATAACAATACACCAATAACATTTTTATCGGTTCAGTTTATCGGTCGGTTCGATTTTTGCACACCCTTATTTAACACCCCTAATTCACACTAATTTCCCTATCACATGCCAACATTTAATTTTTATCCTATTTTTAAATTTATTTCCTTCAATTCTTTAAATGATAATAATATCATATTCATTATGAATGCATAATAAATTTTTGAATTAACTATAGACTTGATTAAAAAAAAATAAATAAATTACCCCATAGATGTCAATGTCACATACAAAATCAATGTGAGACATAAAGATCTAATACAATAAAAATAAATGGTACTATAATTATTCTACAAGTACAAAAATAAAAAAATATCTCCAAAAATCCAATTAAAAAAATTTATATATTTATTTAAAAAATAAAAAATATAACCAATCATAAATATAACTTATTATTTGTGAAAAATATTATAGCAACTCTTTTTCACCATAAAAACTACAATATACTGGATGAGAAAATTTCTTTCTTAATCCGATTATTTTATATATGAATTTTAAATAGTCGATTTTTTTTTTCATATCTAGTAGTTTCTGGTCTTCTGAAAATAATTTTTCTGTTTGCGTATACTTTACCCTTCTCACACCTCACTTGTGAGATTCTACTTAGTATATTGTCGTTGTAATAAGATTATTTTAGATACAAACCCTAAAATCCTACACTACGTAATTTTAAAATAATCGAACTTGAATATGAGTGTTTAAAATAATTGAACTTGAATACGAGTATATGAGACATTGGGTGAAAAATATTTTACTCCAATTTATTTGTTGACTTTTAGTCAAACACACACACACACACTAAACCCTTTTCTCCTCTACTATAAACTCCCTCAAAATTTCCGTCTCCCCAAAATTTTCTTTTTCCCCCTTCTCCTTTCCCTCCATTCTCTCTCTCTCTCTCCAGCTTTCTCTCTCTAGCTTTCTCTCTCTAGCTATCTCTCTCATCCACAGAGCCATTTCTGTGTCTCATGATGGACGGAGCTCAGCAGTACAATCCTCGAACAGTTGAAGAAGTGTTTAGAGATTTTAAGGGTCGAAGAGCTGCACTTGTCAAAGCCCTCACTACTGGTAAAAAAAAAAATGGAATCTAATTCACGATTTTGATAATTGATATGTAGACCCTTTTGGATTTCGATTTTTATTTGTGGGTTTGTTTTTGATTTTTTTTTTGGGGTTTTTTTTGGGTGCTGTGCTAATTTTTTTGTTTTTTTTGTTTCATGCAAGTATATGGTTTTGACTCAAATTCACAATTTAGTGGTTTATTTGTAGCTCCCTTTTTGTTTGGATTTTTTTTGTGGGTTTGTTCATGATTTTTGTTTTTGATTTTGGGTGCTGGGTTGAATTTTTTTTGTTGTTTTATGCAAGTTTATGGCTGTGATTTAATCATTTTTTTTGTGGGGTTGTTGCAGATGTTGAAGAGTTTTATCGACAATGTGACCCAGGTAAAATAAACTTGTTTTTGTTTTGTTAGGTTTTTGTTGTTATGGAGTATGTTTTTTCAGAACAAAATTATACTTGGATTGTGGAGTCATGGTGCTAGTTTTTTTCAATGAATTAGTAATTAGTTTGTATAATCGTGTTGCATTTCTTGATATAAGAATTACTACATGTTTACTTTTCGGTGAAACCACTTTTGAGTGTTGTTGGTTTTATTGGTTATGTCAGATTGCAGTGTTTTACTGGTTTTTTTAAAGATTGTTGGGTGAAGGGTGCATTTCTCTACCCTCTCTAGACCCCATTTTGTAGGATTACACTGGAGTGTTGTTGGTGAAGGGTGCAGTTGTTGATTGTATGCTTCCTATTATTGTATTCTACTGATCAGTTATGGGATAGTCATATTATCCATGTTTTCTCGATTTACTTTAATGTTTTGCTTTGCTACCTTGTTTTTCTTTTGATGTGTGTTGAGACAACTGCACATAACACGAAAGCTTCTTTTTGTAAGTGCACCGTCTTAAAGCTTGGTGAAACAGTGGCACCTTCTGAATGTTGTTTCTCATCTCAATAGTAGTTTACTAAGTGGGGGAGTGGTCATTTGTAATGACTTTTGTTAAATAGTGTCACAGCCTTGCATACCTTTCTGTTTTTTTACTTAAAGCGGCATGAACCTTGTCACATTTATGTGTTTTTGCTTTAAAAACATTGGCGAGAGCTGGATTTTTGTCGAGAGAACATATGTACTTATATCATAAATGCATTAAACTCTAGAGCTGAGCTGTTTTCAAACCTGGTCCTGGGATGGCTTTCACTTTCACACCTAACGCATGTTTAGGCACTTCCATATTTTGAATAGTTCTTGCTAAACTTGGGTTAAGATTTATGGTGGACTTGTGAATTTTGATACTAAACTATCTCAATGAGAAAAGATGCTGATTTGCATCATTCTTAAATTGTGCAACACAAAAATCTCACAGATCTTCAAAGCACCCCCTTATGTTCTGCAAGTTTACTAAGAATAATCTTAGCAATATTTTGTATAAAGGTAGACAACTCTCTTTTGGTCCCTTTTCATGATGGTTTTTTTGTGGCCAACTTGCCTGCACCTCGCTGATTCTACCTGGTCCCTGCTATCTCCGACCAACATTGGTACCTTGTATATTTGCTTATTGAGACTTAGGTAGATTGGAAAAAAAAACACCTAGAGCTTTTGTCCCTGTTGGTTCTTGAATCTTGATCGCTAAGGTTTGCATCCACTTCATTAACCATGAGGCCGGACACTTTGGGTTCAACTTTCTCTTATGGTCTTGACACTGTGATTCTCTCTCTCTCTTTTGGCTGTAGTAGATTTTATAGATGACATCAGACAGTGGCATTAACTGCAAAAGTAGAGTACAAAGAGAAGATTAGTTCAACTTCAATACAAAAGAGATTAATAACTTGTTTGGCCAAGCTTTTGTGAAGTGAAAAGTGCTTTATTAAAATTTCACACATAAATGCTTATTTAAGGGAGTTTGGCCAAACTTCTAAGTAAAAAATAATTGGTCCCGATGGAAACACCTTTACAATTCAGGTATGGGTGAAAGCTCTGATGAGACTTGTAACCAGTGGACAAAGAGAGAAGTCGTCCTTGGCCCAGAGGACTTTAGAGAAACCCTGGGCGGAGGGGTTTGATTGTCCAAAGTTGATGTCTTTACCAACTTCCCCTGAGCTCCAACTTTCATAAATATCCCTTAAATTGAATGGCATGACCCTGAATTAGTCCAAAGATCAAAAGAAACACGTTCCAGAGATTTGCTTCAATTGCCACTTGTGGGATTTCACTGGGTATGTTGTTGTTGTAGAAACAAATGGTTGATGCTCTCTGAGGTTTTTTTTTATTTTTGAGAAAGGTAATGTTGTCTCTGAGTTTTTGCACATATATAACACTTATTTACCAGTTGGGTACTTCTTTTGCTGAGATCAACACTATGACCCTTAATTTTTGCTCATCCTATTGAGAGTGTTATGACAACTTAGTTATTCTTTAAGTCATATCTAAAGAATTATCATGGTTATAGTTGCATCCATATCTTCTTGTAGCTATTTTCCAAGGCTACCTTATACAGTTTCTTTCAATATTTTCCATTTTTTAAGATGCTTTCTAGTCATTGCATCATGCATTGCATTACACTCTTGTTGTTTATATACAACTCAATCTGAAGCTGAAACTATGTTTCTTATTCTCAATCAATTGCAGAGAAGGAGAACCTCTGCCTTTATGGATTTCCCAGTGAAGTTTGGGAAGTCAATTTACCAGCTGAAGAAGTGCCCCCAGAGCTTCCTGAGCCTGCTTTGGGCATCAACTTTGCCCGAGATGGCATGCAAGAGAAGGACTGGCTCTCCTTGGTTGCTGTGCATAGTGATGCATGGTTACTTTCTGTTGCCTTTTACTTTGGTGCTAGATTTGGGTTTGATAGAGCTGATAGGTATGTTTCCGTTTTTTAATCTCTTTAGTTCAAATGAAGTCTTGTCTTTCCGAAGTTTTTTGTTGCCACTCAGTGCTAAGGCAAAATTCTTAAAGTTACAAACTAAAAGATGATTTTCTATATCTATCTCAACTTACTAATGTACTTTCATGCCTTGAATATTTCTCTGTTGTTTCGTCTGATATAATGTATGGGTATGTGGTGCTGTTAAACACAATGGTGCAAGTACGTGGCTTGTTAGCTTATGCTATTTACACTTGTCTTGTAGCTAGTTCCTTTCCTATGTCTTCTCTACTACTTCGAGATTATGGCGTTAAACTTGTGCAATTTATTGTTTGTATTGATTAATCTTTAGATTTGAATCCTGTTTTGTTTAGCAGCTTTATGGTGTAGGATATCTGCTGACTCCTGTCATTTACTTAATTATTCCTTATTCTTGCAACTGTAACAGCAAGACTGTACTTCTTGGGTTTGAACTATTGAGCGGGAGTGGCTGAGTGAGATCAAGAGTTTTCATTTCTAAAATAAGCTTATTCATATTGTCTAAGCAGTTATTTTTTCTTGAGTTGCAGGAGAAGATTGTTCAATATGATCAATGACCTCCCGACAATTTTTGAGGTGGTGTCTGGGACAGCCAAGAAACAATCAAAAGACAAGTCATCAATGTCAAATCACAGCAGCACCAAGTCCAAGTCAAACTCAAAGGTAGCCATTATGGTAACTGTGAGACAGATGGAAGTTTTACTTTTTTTGTTTTGGATTGAATGCATCACTGGAACATGTTCTTCATAAGCTCATTGCAATGAAGTGATTACGGAACAATTTCTAGCATTAATCTTTTATATTTGGGCTTACTCTTTATATGGGCTTGGGTAGTCCTCCCCTCATAAGGTAACTTTTGGGGTGTGAGTCAGGTCTCGCTCAAACTAAGTTCCACGTGAGTATGATGAAGGGAGATGATGGTGTGGGATTCAATTTACTTCCCCTTGCGAGCTTGGAGACACACATATAAAAAGAAGCTGGTTGTGGGCTTTAGTTTACATAAATACTTACACAATGTGGATTGCATTTAGGAAATTCCAGTTTAAGCAGTCAAAAGCTTTCTAGATGTCCAAATTGCATGCAATCTCTGGCTTGTTGCTTCTTTGTCTAGCTTGGATACATTCATTTGCAATTAATACAACATCCATGATCTGCCTTCCTTTGATGAAGGCCATCTGTTGCCTGTCTACTGTGCCTTGGATTACTTTTTTGAGTTTCTGTGCTAGGTGTTTAGCTATGATCTTGTAAAACCCCCCACCCCCCAATCCCACCCCTAATAAGGCTTATGGGTTTGAAATCTTTTAGTTCCTCAGCTCCCACCTTATTTGGAATCAAAGCAACACAAGTTGCATTCAGGCTCCTTTCTAAAGAAGTACTTTTTATGGAAATTCTGAATTGCAGCTACAAGATCTTCATTAATAATGTCCCAACCCTGCTTGAAGAGTTCCATGGAGAAGCCATCTGGACCTGGGGCCTTGTCCCTGCACATACCTTGATACTTTCCAGGATCTCATGTGGTTCAAAAGGGGTTTCCATCATGGAACTGTCTCCTGCACTGATCCTAGGACAATTCTCCATCTCTAAATGAGGTCTCCACTCTTCTGTTTCAGCATATAAGTTCTCATAGAAGGTTTCTATTTCCTTCTTGATTTCGACTGTATTTTCTATCATCACCTCTCCTTTTTTTAGTCGGTTAGTAGTGTTGGCTCTCCTATGGGCATTTGCTGTTTTATGGAAGAAATTGATATTTTTATCCCCTTCCTTTAACCATGTCACCCCGGACCTCCATCTCTAAGCTATCTCTTCCTTCCTTGCAATATCTTCAAATTCATTTATAAGAGTCATTCTAGACACAATTTCCTCCTTGCTAGGTTTTGCATTCTTGGAGTTCTTCCAGTCCAATCAATTGTGTCAATGGCAATTGCTTTTTTCCTCTCTACTGCCTGTTCTGTTTTACTGATTCTTTTAATCAACAGTGATTAATAATTTTGTGAGTATATAGTAAGATTGATTTCTTATTAACAATGATTATTTTTCTTAACTCTCAACAATTGTTGAAATTTGCTTTTAGTTACTGCATTAATTTTTAGCAAAATAAATTATTTAGTTTAAGATGAATTTTGAATTTTAGTTAAGTTGTTGAGATATTTTAGGTTATTTCAAATTTCAAATTATGCAGATTTTTATTTTATGTTGGCTATTTAAAGCCTCTCAATGCTTAATAAAATTATTGAAAGTTTGAATCCATTGAGAGACTTTTTTAATTTTTTTGCTGCCCCATTCATCCTTTTTTTTAAAAAAACCAACAGTGGTATCAGAGTCTCATTGATCTTACGGGATTTGTGAGTTCTTCCAAAGAACTACCATATCATTTTCAACCCTTTCAACCCGCAAGGGCTACCTTTTTAACCCCGCAAGGGATATTTTTTAACACGTTAGGGTTATTTTCAATCCGTACTTTTTTCGACGCATAGGCTTTTTGAACCAATTTTTAACATAAGAATGACAAACAACAATCTCTCTTTGAATGCCCCACAAATTTTCATTGGCAAAATTTATCAAATTTGGTCCGTGATAATAAAATCTCATTTTGGGACCTATGTTTTATGTGATATTGTGATGGACTCTGCCAATCCTATCAATTTCCAAATGAAACCACTTTCAAACTAGAGATCATTGATGATGTTTTTTAAGCACAAAATCAAAAGAAGAAAAAGAAAGAAGAAGAAATTTTGCAAGTTAAAAAACAATCAAAATAATTTAGCACCAACCACTAAAGCAGAAATTGAGGAGCAGTTTTTAAAATTGCAATAACTAAAGCTAAGGAGGAGTGTTGAAATTTGCTTTTAGTTACTGCATTAGTTTTTAGCAAAATAAATTATTTAGTTTAAGATAAATTTGAATTTTGAATTTTAGTTAAGTTAATATATTTTAGGTTATTTCAAATTTCAAATTATGCAGTTTTTATTTTATGGGGTGTGGACGATTTTGTGATATTTTCTGATGTTCACTTTATTTGGAATTTTCAAAGTTGAAGTTGGAATTAGAGTTTTGTTTGACGATACATTTTGCAAAGAATATTTAGAATTTGAATGTACTTTTATAAAATATGGTTTATACCTCACAATTTCTAAAAACTAGCAAAATAATCAAGCTGAACTAATTTACCTCAAACATACAATCAAATTTGCTCTAAAAAGGTAATATCTAAAAATAAATAGTCACACAATATCATAGATTAGATTCTATATACGAGCTAATAAATATTATTACAAATATTCTCTGATTTTATTTGAAATTTTTAAAGATGGTGTTGTGTTTGATAATTGTTTCTACAAATAATGATTGGTTGGTTGTATGTATGTACTTTCCATAAGAACATGATTTAGGGGTGTTTGGATTGGCTTTCTTTTAAGTGAGTGTATAAGCTAAAAACCATAAGTTGCAAACGCCCAACTTTTGGCTTTTAACTTTTGTACTATTTAGCTTAAAAGAAAGTGCTTAAAAGCACTTTTTGTGATTACCCTTCGGGGTGGCCTAGTGGTTTGGACTTGAGACGGAAATGTTGGAGGCCTCAAGTTTGAAACCCCTTGCCAACAAAAGCAAGGGGTATGCCTTTTGGGTCGAGTTTGTCGCACCAGGCTTGCCTAGTGTGGGTTACTTATCCTATGTGGTTTCCGAGCTATTGCATAGGAGAGGGGGTTGTGTGCACCCAAAGTATAGCGGTTGCGGGTTCCCCTTGTCATAAAAAAAAACAATGACAATCTGTTACACATATAAATAGACCTAAATTTAACCTATATATTTCTTAGGGTTGCTATTTTTGGGTATTGAGCCTAAGAAAATCACACATGCACCTCAAGGTTAGGCTTACATGTTGAGGAGTTACTTGCTTTCCAAAGATGCATGTTGAGTCCTCGTTATGTAGGCTTAGTGTTTTGGTAAGGGAGAAGTGGAGAAAAATGATGAGGGCTCACTTTACTGAAACGTGAAGCAAAACACATTTTTTTCAACTAAAGCACAATTTTAAAATATGTGTTAAATTTGCATCAATAAATAATGAAGAACTCGATAGAAAAAATATATTAAGCAATTCTTTCATTTTTTAAATTAAAATGTAAGTAGATACTAGAATTAGAATAATAGCCTATTTTGTCAAGCTTCTAAAACTAGCCTACTTTAAAAAGTACTTTTGGTGAAAACCAACTTATTTTTGGCCAATATATTGAAATCACTTTTGAACAACAATTAATGTTTGACCAAATATTTTCTGCTTTTCTGCTACTCCCCAGAAGCATTTATTTTCTCTCAAAAACTTGGCTAAATAGAACACTTATTTTCTCTCAAAATAAACACTTTTGAGAAGCAATAGGAATAAGGAATATAAAACAAAGGAAAAAAGTGATGCTTCACGATGGCCTCATTTCTTTTGCTAAAGTAAGCACTTCGTTCATTTTGTCTCGCTTAGAGTGCCTTAAAGCGCTTGACCCTTGTCTGGTTTCAACGCTAAAGCGCGAAGCGACCATTTTTAATTACATTATGTAGGTCTAACCTTGAGGCGTGAGTGTGATTTTCTTGAGCCCAATGTTAATAAATAGCCTAAATCCCAGGGGCGGCTCAACGTAATTGGAGGCCTAAAGCGAAATTTTAGTTAGAGGCCTGAAATCTGAACAAATTTTATATGTATTTATTTATTTTTTCTAACTATTTAGATGCTTATTCTTACTTTCTTAATACCTTTTTTATAACTGATTTCTTCGAATACCTTTGTCTTAATTATTAGTTTTAGTAAAGATCTTTTGAATTTAACATTGAAAAACATCTTTTTCTGAGTTATTATATAAATTGTTAACATAATTTTTATAAGTAATATGTTGACAAACTTTAAATAAAGATAAAAGGTACAACCATAGAATCTATTTCAAGAAGTTGATTACTTGGTAGACCCTGCTCTAATGTGTTTGTTGTAATGTTTGAAAACCAATATACCCAATGAAATGCTTGAAAACTTAAGAAGAAACTAAAAAAAAAAGTTATAATTCACTTTATTCAACACTTTTTGACTATTGATTAATATCTTTGACAGCGTATCACTATAAATTATTAAAATTTTGAAGAAAGAGAATGCAAAGGGAGTTTTGAAAAAGATAAATAATGTAAATGTTAGCAAAGAAAATGTAAGAAGATTAAACAATATTTTCTTGATTTTTTTTATTTAAATAGGGTCAAGAAAAATAAAATAGTTTTTTTTTTACTTTTTATCATTAATAATTAAATTTTTTTAATAAAAAAAAGTTAACACATAATTTGTTATTAATAAAAATTTGAGGCCCCCTAAAATTGGGCGCCTTAAAATTTACAAGGAAGAGCCGCCCCTGCTAAATCCTAAGAAATAAATAGGTTTTTATTTTGTTAGCTCTATAGTTTAGGAAGAAGCTACAAGTCCTTATTTTTGTTAGCTTAATTGATTTATCCTTTTAAAGTATGCATCTTCTTGATGCCTTTAAATGAATCTACTTCATAGAAAAAGAAATAAATAGGTTAAGCTTAGGTCTATTTTCATTTATAGCATCATCCTTGGCTGATACTCGATCTATTTTCAATCAATGATATTCTGTTGTTTTACGGCATATACACTTATAGATATCAACATTGAATGCGATGGTTGCCTTTTGGTAAGTATTTTACCGAACTTGAAGATGCGGACAACTTTAGAACATTGATCGATCATTATACCCTTGACCCTCTCAATGTGAAGCTTGACTTTATGGAGTCTAACTATGGTATTGAGTTTGTCAAGTTCTTCAGTGAATTGCTCCATGAAATTGATCAATTCAATCAGCGCACAGGTTCTTGAGGATGAGTATGACAAAGGCAGTTGATGGTGTGGGGCTTGGTTTACTCTCCCTTGCGAGCTTAGAGATGCATAATTGCACATACGAAAAAAAACTAGTTGCGGACTTTGGTTGCCACAAATGCTTAGCTGATAGGGGTCACACATAGTGAATCTCATAAATTAACCCATGGTGAATGGCCACATGGAACTTAGTTCAAGGGAGTTTGTTGGATGTGCAAATAAAGTCCTTCATTAGTAGTTGAAAAGATTGGGAAGCTACATTTTGGGTGTATGATCTCTTAATGGTTTGAGGCTTTTTGAGGAAAATCGTGTGGGCTCAGCCCAAAGCGGATAATATCCCATCATGTTTAAGAGGATTTTTGGGCTGTATTGGCCCATTAACTGGTACTAAAGTGGAACCCATCTCACCCATTGTTAAACCCTCAAATTAAATAGCCCATGCTCCAGTTGTCCAGCAAAATATCTGGGTGTCATCAACACGTTAATTGGAAATGGCTATACCCTGTCTATCATTCATGTTAGCATTGAAACATCTTATCCACCCTTTTGTTTGAGCTGTTCTGAGCATACCGTTTAGGCCCTCCATAGTCAGGATAAAAACAAGGGGATAAGGGATCCCCTTGTTTCAGGCCTCTCTCATGGAAGAAACCAGAAGGGGTCCGTTTATCAAAATGGAGAGCTTTGTAGTTGTAGTTTTGAACTTAATCCACTTCATCCATTTCTCCTCAAAGCTCATGTTCTCCAAAGTCTTCCAGAGCCCATGTTCTTCGAAGTCATAGGCTTTTTCAGTGGCCAGTTTACATGAAATGCCTGGCACCCTCGTGATCTTTCCTACATCCACACATTCATTTGCAATTACAATTGCATCCATTATCTGCCAACCTTTTATAAATGCCACTTTTTGAGCATCCACCAGATTATAGACTACTTTCTTGAGCCTTTCAGTCAGAACTTTTGAAATGATCTTATAAATGCTCCCTATTAAACTAATAGGTCTGAAATCCTTCAATTCCTTGGCCCCTATGTTCTTTGGAATCAATGCTATGAAGGTAGCATTAAAACTTTTTTCAAAATTGTTCTGATCATGAAAGTTTTTGACTGCTGCAACTGCATCTTTGTTGACTACATCCCAACATGCAATAAAGAATGCCATGGTGTACCCATCAGGACAGCTGCTTTATCCCTACCACATGCCATAACACAATCGTTTATTTTATATTCACTGAATTGGCTTTGAAGCATGATATTGTCAACTTCACTATTCATAGTACCAGTTCTAGCACTGACCTGAGGTCTTTATCTGTCTCAGAATGGATATTCTGATTAAAATTTATGATTTTCTTATAACTATTGCTATTCCTTTGTGCACGCTCCATTAACAGATATCTTATCAATGTTATTATACCTCCTGAGGCAGTTAGAAGTTCTATGGGAGAACTTGGTGTTCATGTACCCCTCTTTTAACTGCAAAGCCCTGGATCTGTCTCCAAGTTACTTCCTCCCTCTGTGTTTTCTTCAAATTCTTATGTGAGCACTGCTCTTAAATAGGTCTCATCATCTGCCAGTTTTCTATGGTCTCGTATCCCCTCTAGTTCAGCCAACTGATTGAGAATGCTCTGTTTCTGTAGTCCCAGGTAGTCCTGTCTTGTTCTGTTCCACTCTTTAGTTTACTTGCTAAGATAAAATCATGCTTTCCCTTTAAAGTGTTTAAGAGTCCCACCGGTTTTTCAACATCTCCTTAAAGTTTTCTGTTTGAAGCCACTAGTTCTCAAACTTGAAGTAGAATTTGACCTTTCCCAGTTACCACATTCCAAAATCAGAGGACAGTGATCTGAAGTAACCCTTTGCAATGTTGACTGTTTAATGTTCTTGAAGGAGGTCTCCCTTTCCTCAGGAATCTGCCCAGTCTGGCTGCAGAATCATCGCCTTCTCCCTCTATTCCAAGTAAAACTATCACCCGCTAGCTGGAGATCAACTAGCTCTGCATCATCAATAAAATCTCAGAGGTCCATTATGTTCTTATAAAATCTGGTACAATTCCTTTTCTCTGAGGTGAATCTAACTGTATTAAAATCCTCCCAACCACCCAGGGACCCCGAGAATAGGTCTCTCACCGAGGACAATTCCCGCTAGACCTCCTCTTTCATTTCTCTGATATTTGGGGTTTGGGGCATAGAATCCAGACATGTGCCTGCTGAAATCCTGTGATGTCCCTGTGATTTGCAAGTAACACTATATCATCAGAGCCTTTGTCACTTCACTGGAGTTTTACATTTCCCTATCTATCTTCATAAACAGTTCCTCCACAATTTCCTCACGCCCATGCTAGTGAATCCCCAATTTCTTTCTCAAACTAATGATGTCCTACTGGACCCATAGGGGTATAGTAGAATCAGATGTTGGTTTGATGTTCTCTGGCAATTCAGCAGAATTCAATGGAATGGCTTACTCAAAATTCAAGGCTCCCATATCTATGTTTCCTTGCTCTGCATGTTCATATAACTCTAATCTACTGTCCACGTGGATGATTGACATAGCATCATTATCCCTTGGTGTCACATCCTGTAACTCTTGATCAAGACCTTTTCCATTGAGTCATACATCCACTGGTGGAGGTTCAAAAAGGCTTTCGCCTCTGATATGTTGAAGGATCTGAGCTCCTTTAGTTTTGTTTGCTAGTATTTCATCAACAAAAGGATTAGATGGGCCTTTTGCGTTTTTCCCCTCCCCTTCATTAAAGCTGATTGGGCCAAAGGGCCATGGCCCAATTTTCCCCAGCTCAAATTTTCCCTATTCTCAATAAATGTTCCCAAATGTGCCTCCACTCGTACAACAGGGCCCACACACCCCTCACGTGACCACTTGCATGTTTGACCAGCTGTATAGTTCTTCATCTCCACTTACCTTTAATCTGGCCCTATTTAGATGATTCTGGAACTCTGTTTCCTCCGTTTGTATCCATCCACCGCCAAGATCTCCTACCAGTCTGATCCAAACTTCCTTCAGGCTTTCCTAGATGGAGTTTGAGAATGGCGTCCACCAGTCTATTTAAAATTTGTGAGACTTCTAGAACCATTCTCCCTTCAGTAAATGGTCTGTAGCTGTCTTTGTTGGAAACTCAGAGAAACTGATTGAGTCCCATTCATATATGTTAATGCCATGGTGGTTCTTCCAGGAGCTATTTGCCCATCGGTGAATCTTAGAAAGATGTACATTTGGTATCTCCTCTAATAGGCTGCCTACCACGCTCCTAGCGAGTAGTTCATTCTGGTTTGATGTAATAGATTGGATGTCCTTATTGTCTTGACATTTATGAAATTGGTTGTTTTAGCAGCAATATCCAACCACCCTGAATTAAACTTCCATTTGGGTATGATAATAACTGCGTTCCTCTTTCCTTGCACATTAATGATACTGAAATAACGACCAAATTTGTTAAAGTTTCTCTATCAGAAAAACTCAGAGTAATGATCGTGGAATTTTCATCTCCTGACAGTTTCCCTATTGTTTAGATGCTTCCTTCAGAGTGTGTACTATCCACCACATCGTCTTTTGACTGAAGCATGCCCTTGTCATCATGCTTCAACCTCTTTCCACCCATTTGTACCAAGTCTTGGCCCTCGAGACCTTCCTTGTTATGTCAAAAGATTTAAAATCTATCGAAAATAAATGACAACACTATATAGGACAAAAATCGAAGCAAGGAGTGAGATTGAAGAAAGGTGAGAGAATTCCAATGATGATATGCTTAAATTTTACGGCTATTAGATTCTTGAATCATGGATGTGAATCTCTTTGGTGTGCTACCTCTCTACTTCAACATGGTGTTTGTGCCCTACAGTATCTGATACCTTATTTTTCTTGTGTAAAATAGCTTCCTATTTGCTTCAAGATTTAGTCTGACAATGGATGTCAATGACGTCGCAAATTTCCTTTGGGTCTTTAAGATGTGGCTGGATGGGTCTTTGAAATGTGGCTGGATGTTTTAATGGATTAAATGCACTTTCTTCAATTATGTTCTAGGTTTCTCCGGCCTTGATCTCACTGGTACATAGGCTGTATATGTATTTCAACTTATGAACCAAATTTTATTAGTTTCTCCAACCAATCCTAATGGAGATTGAGTAGGCTAACTTAGCGCACTTAGTCTTTGAAGATTTATGGGTTATTCCTAAATAAGCCATCCTGAAACCTTTTCTATTCAGGTTTATTGTGGCATTTGTTAGTTTTATTGTGTTGATATTCTTCTGTAAATACTGCAAGTGGACTTACCATTTCATTTTCCAATTTCAACCTCATATGATCTGATCACAGGCGACACAACGTGGTTCTGATTCTCAGATCAAGTATTCAAGACCACAACCAAAAGATGACGATGAAGATGGTTTGGATGAAGATGATGAGCAAGGAGAAACACTATGTGGGGCTTGTGGTGAAAACTATGCATCTGATGAATTCTGGATCTGCTGTGACATATGTGAGATATGGTTCCATGGGAAGTGTGTTAAAATCACTCCTGCCAGGGCTGAGCATATCAAGCAGTACAAGTGCCCATCTTGCACCAGCAGCAAGAGGACACGCCCTTGATTGCATCTGCATTATTGGGGTTCACCCTTTGTGGAATCATGAAATTGTTAATGCAGTATGAGGAATGGATTTCTTATGGGAAGCTCTTCGATACCATATGTTCTATTCTACATTACAATCATCTATTATCTAGTTGCAAGAATGCTGTCGAGTTTCTTTTCCTAGTATGTCGTGCTGTGAATGATGTAGGTTGCCAATCTAAAGTAGTCGTGTAGGTTGAAGTTACTGTGTCATGACTGTTTGAATCTCAAGTAGTTGTCTTTGTACTGTTAAGGAAAACCATTTTTCTCAGTTATGTGCTGTTGAAGAGATAGTGTTCTTCCTAAAATTTATTTTGTCATCCTTCTGTTTCCTGCTGATGTTGCTTTGCCTGCATAGATAGTTCACCAAAATTGATGAAAATGGCCTGCAATTTGTATGTTCCCTCTCCCTTGCGTATTCGATCCATTTTGAAGTAGCATATATTAAAGGTAGTTCAATGCATGAAGCATTCTGTGTTTACGTGGGGTTCGGGAAAAGACTGCATGCAAAGGGGGGGTAATGTTGTTGGTATGTCTTAATCTTTTGAAGTATTAAGTCTAGCTTTCAATATTTGATTGAGCTTGTTTGCTATGCTTTCTATCCTATTTTTGCTATTAGTTTTAGAGTCTGACTAATTAGGATTTGCACCTGCTATCTATTTTAAGTATTTTGAGAAGGAATATATATTGCATTTTGTGGAAAGGAGCTATGATAAATAATGTCACATATTGTAGGGTCGTTTGGTTGGGAAAGAAGTTATTCTGAGATTATAATGATGGAATTATAAACCTTCAACTTTTTAAAAGACTTAAAGGGAAGACCTTTGGAAGGGGGCATCTTTGTCATTATAGTGTTTTATCTCGGGATTAAGTAATTCTGGTATTACCATTCCACCTTCAATATGAGATTATGTCAAAATTGTTAATCTCGAGTTGAAAAATTCAATCAAATGCGAAATAAAATAATCTCATTATCAAATCTTGAAATTGTTATCATTTATCTCACAACCCAAGAACCAAAATAATCCCACCCCCATCATTAGATTTCTTTTTCACTATATTTTGTAGTTGAAAGGGTAGATTTTGTTAGGAGTCATCAACAAGTGACCTAATCTCTGACCAATGGTTGTTGTCTCTTCATGAAAAGACAAAGACAATTACACTTTGTGGCTCTCTGCTGATGTACTCTTAAGTAAAAGAAAAATCGATATCGTTTTGAAGCTCGATTAATTTAATTTATGTCAGAAAATTTCACTTAACAATACTTTTGACCTCGTTTTTGGGGTTGATATATTGGAGTTGAGGATCTTCCGGAAACAAACTCTCTATCTCGATGAGGTAATGACAAGGTTTGCATATGTTTTACCGTTCCTAGACTCCACTTGTGAGATTTCACTGGATCTGTTGTTATTGTTGTTATACTTCTGGCCTCGTCATAATCTTTAGTGGTGATTATAGATCTCTTTCTCTTTTTCCTCTTTGAGGCTCGATTGATTTGAATTCAAGTTGAGACGTCATCTTATGGGAATAAGACAGTCTCTATCAAAAGTAATTTCATTCATAAGATTCGACTCGACTCAACACCACCTCTGATTAAGAATGTAGAATGCTTGCCGCAACCATCTATGATAGTTTCAATATATTTTATTAATACTATAAATTACACTCTTCACCAACAAACATGTGATAATATTTTCTTTTATGATTATCTTAAAAGTTAGGCAATTTGCAGTTCTTTGAATTTATAGTATTATAATACTTTTGACTTATCATTTTTTAATTAATTTGTTACTCATAAACAATTTTTTATTTTATTTTATTTTTAGAAACTTGGGCTGATTCATTTATAACCATTTTCCCGAACACCTTTCTAGACTTTCAACCAACCATTTAACATAAAAAGTGGCTTAGAAAAAGGTCATAGTATTGGGTCCCAAAACAAGAGCCTAAAAGAAACCACTTCCCCCAATTGCTACACAAAACAGTTACAACTTCACATAATCACATGTATTAGGACCACTTTTTTGGCTTTTTGTTGGTTTTTGAAAAAAGAAAAAAAGAACATATTCAACTTGAAAATGAGAGAAAACAAGAAGGCCAAAAATGTTCCATAATGTAAAGAACATAATAGGTCTCATTCTTTTACTCTTTTCCAAATGCATTGTATATCTCAGAATAGGTCTCATTCTTCTGCTCTTTTCTGAAAGTCGATGACTATCTATATAGATATGTGAAGAGGTCTTCTGAAAACAACCCCTCTGTCCCTATGAGGAAGTGGTAAGGTATATGGACATTTCGCGGGGTATGTTGTTGTTATTGTTATATGGATATGTGAAGAAGCAACAAGAGGCCAATCCTCAATTTCATTATTTTCAAAGTAACTTCACTTTCATAATGTTACATCAAAAAGTTCCAATCTTCATATATTAGAACATCTTTTAAAGATAGAGAGGATAGTAAAGGGACAAGTAAGACAACATGAAAGATAAAAGGAAAATTAACATTACATTGCTACTACACTTTTTACAAAATTTACATTGGGTTAGGTAAAGATAAGAAAAAGAAAACTTCATAAGGATTCAAGAGATGAAACATCTTCTCCATCTATAACTTTTCTTAAGGTTTAAACCTCTGCTATCAAGTGAATACATCCACTGACCGACCAATCTGGATTCGCGCCATATAAACACTGGCCAGACTAATTCAGATTCGCTTAGTCTCTGGATGGGGTTCATTTTCCCTCTTTGGTTTCTGTGATCAATGGCAATGCAAGATTTCATCAAACAAAGCTTTCTTGATTCTTGGTGGATAGTTTCTTGAGGAACTCATAAGTAGTGATCATGGTTATTGCAGACATAGACATTGATGCCCATCTTGGACCTAATCCCCTATAGCAAGCACTAAGTCCACCTTCCTTCACTAAATTCCTCACTGTCTGTAAAACAGTTGGTGTTCTCCTATTACTACTACTACAACAGTCATCATCTAATACTTGCAATCTTGTTTTCACAGTGTCAAGTGGCATTGTCACTAATGCAGACACTCCACTAGCCAGGGCTGCACTCAGCCCTTGAACTACCACCATTGCCTTCCCATCTGGCCTGTAACCACCTTCATCATCTCTCTTGCAACAATAGCAACCAATTGAACCCCAAATCGATCTATGAGCAATAGAGTATGAACCCCACCACACTGCATTTGAAGGTGCATAAGTCAGTATTGAAATACCAAATCCTCTATACAATCCCCTCAAACCATCACTACAAACTATCTTCCTAAACGCATCGATCCCACCGTTATAACACTTCAATCCAACAACACCACAGCTAGAATTTCCACTTCCTTGAACCATCAACCTCTGACTCACAACATCAATTGGTGTCCACACCAATTGAGCTGCCATCGCCGCGCTTAGCCCTGCAGCAGCATTGGCAATAGCCGAAGACGATGCCTCGGAGAATCCCAACTGAACAGTTACAGTTCCAATACTACTTTTGGTCACTTCAAGTGCCCCCATGTAAAGAGCTCTTGCAGGAATAGTCCCTGTAAGAGAAGTACCAAATCCTCTGTAAAATCCTCTATACCCTTCATTCCTCAACATGGATCCTGCCATTTTTAGACATGGGATTTGAGTACTCATAACTTGCTGCCTAGTTTTCAACACTACAATTGGATAAAGTGCACCTGAAACACCAGAAAAAAGCGCAGCACCCAAGAAAAAAAACTTAGATTTGTCAAGCATCTCCCAATTTATATCTGCAGGAAGATGTATTTTTGAAGCTGAATCACCCTCCTCCATACTCACACTCATTTTCCACCACTCCCCAAATCAGCAAAAATTCAATATCACCAAAAAAATTGTTCTTAATCTCAAATCCCCCAACTATAAACTCCCTTCAAATCAAACACTCCCCAACTTCAACAAGCAAAAAAAGACAAACAAAACCGCCATCAACCAAAAATCAAGAAGAGATCAAGGTAAAGAAAAAAACAAAAACAAAAACCGACCCTTATACTAACTTACTGAGATCTCAAATGGTTCAAGCTCAGATCAATAAAAAAGCTACGCATACATACAGTTTTACAATGTATACACTGTATATCTATACACTATATCACTTTTTCTGCTCACTCTTTCTGTTTGTAGAAGCAAGATTTGAGAGCTGTAACTGAATCAGCATAAAGTTAAACTCAACCCCATCAAAGAGTTTTGAGAATTTTGAGTAAAAAACTTCGATATTTTATAGCTACAAGTGAAGAGGTGGGTGGCGGAAGAACAATGGAGAAATGCAAGAAAAAGGAAGAGAGGGTTATGGATTACATGAAACTGAGGGTTTTATTTTGGAAAGTGGACACGTGTCAGTCAACATCTGAGAATAATTACCATAGCCCTCACATTTTTTTCATGTAAAATATCTCATCTCGGTAAATACTTATTCGCATCGAGTTTATATAAAACATTTCGTGAATAAAGTAATACGATAATGAAATGTATTTCATATGTATTATATATCTATTAGTTTGATCTAAAAATTGGATAAGAGTAAATCTTTATTCACATCGAATATTTATATCAGATGATATAAAATTCATCGTGAATAAAGTAATACGATGATGAAATATATTTCATACGTATTATGTATCTATTAGCTTGATCTAAAAATTGAATAAGAGTAAATCTTTATTCACATCAAATGATATAAAATTTATCGTGAATAAGATATAATGAGTTGTATTTCATACATATTATGTATCTATCAGTTCGATCCAAAAATTGGATAAGAATAAATTTTTATTCGTATTGAATGTTTATATCAGATGATATAAAATTTATCATGAATAAGTAATATAATAGGATATAATTTACATGTATAAAATATATGAGAGCAATTTTTTATCCGTATCAAATATTCATATCAAATTATATAATGTTACTATGAGCTTTAGCTAAAATATTGGATAAGAATAATTTTTTATTCTTATTTGATATTTATATAAGATACTATAAAACTTATCATGGATAAGTAGTATAATAGAATATAATTTAATTTACACGTATCTGGTATTTATTAACTTGATCTAAAAATTGGATAAGAGTAAATTTTTATTCGAATCAAATGTTTATATCAGATGGTATAAGATATCAGATATATAAGAGTAATTTGTTTTCCGTATCAAATACTCATGTGAGATTATATAAATTTATTATTGCTAAGCAATATCATGAGAGATAATTTACATGTATTATGTTACTATGATCTTGATCTAAAAAATTGGATAAGAGTAAAATCTTATTCGTATCCGATATGTATATAAAATGATATAAAATTTATCATGGATAAATAATATTATGGAATACAATTTAATTTATACATATGTGGTATCTGTTAACTTGATCTAAAAATTGGATAAGAGTAAATTTTTATTCGTATTCAATATTTATATAAGATGATATAAAATTTATCATAAATAAGTAATATAATAGGAATATAATTTACAACGTATCTGATATCTTTTAACTTGATTTAAAATTTGGATAAGAGTAAATTTTTAGTTGCATCTATTATTTATATAAGATGATATAAAATTTATCACAAATAAGTAATATAATGAAATATAATTTAATTTATACGTATCTGGCTATTAATTTGATCTAAAAATTGGATAAAGTAAATTTTTATTCGCATCCAATATTTATATTAGATGGTATAAAACTTATCATGAATAAGTAGTATAATAGGAATATAATTTACAACGTATCTGATATCAATTAATTTGATTTAAAAATTGAATAGAAGTAAGTTTTGGTTCGTATTAAATATTAATATTAAATTATATACATTTGTTATAGCTAAGTAATATAATGGTATATGTTTTATGTACATTATGTATCTATTAGCTTGATCTAGAAATTTGGATAAGAATAAGTTTTTATTCGCATTGAATGATATCAGACTATACAAAATTTATTATCGCTAAGTAATATAATAAGATAAAATGTCCACGCATTATGTATTTACTAATTTAATTTAAAAATTATCTAAGAATAATTTTTGTTTGCATCGAATATTTATATTAAGTTATATAAATTTATTACTACTAAATAATACAATTGGATATAATTTACACGTATCATGAGTCTATTAGCTTGATCTAAGAAATTGGATAAAAATAAATTTTTATTTGCATGGATATTTTTATTACATTATATAAATTTATTATCGATAAGTAATATAATGATATATAGTTTACACATATCATGTATCTGTCAATTTGATCTAAAAATTGAATAAGAATAACTTTTATTTAAAAATTGGTTTAAAATATATTTTATTCACGTTCATGTATAATTTATACGTATTATGTATCTATTAACTTGATCTAATAAATTGACTAAAAATAAATTTTTATTTGCATCGAATATTATATATATCAAATTATACAAATTTACTATCGCTAAGTAATATAATAAAATATAATTTACACGTATTATGTATCTATTAACTTCATATAAAAATTGAATATGAGTAAGTTTTTACTTTTTAGCATTGTGCTTGTTATATTTAAATTTAAAAAATAAACTTCTAAAAAAAAAAAGTAACTTTCAATATATATATTCTAAACTATATTATAATTTAAATAATAATAATAATATTTTTTAATATTTAAATACATAATATATTTAAAAAATCTATTTAGTTTTTGGGAATGTGTGCAATAATAACTGACATAAGTATTGAGATTGGGCCAGTTATAAGAAAGGGTGTGCTTGTTGATTGCATAAACTGTGGGTAAACAGGTGGCCAACACCAGTGGGCTGTTGGCAACCCATTATTTCTGCGCGATCATGATGTAGTCGTGAGACTGTTTTATTTTTAATTAGAAGTTACGAATTTGAATTTTAGATAAGAAGAAAATTATGTTGATAGTGTCATTTTCTGATGAGTGTTACTGTTACAGCACAAGATTCAAATTTAATCGAAACTTCAGTGTAGACATCGAATATCAGGTGAAAATAATAAAAAATTATTCTTTTTTTTTTCTTATTTTGGTATGTATGATAAGAATACGATTACATTTAGATTCGTGTAAAAAAATCATATCGCAGGATAAAGTATTTTTTTTTTGTAATATAAATGATTTATTATTCAATAGAATATAATGATTTAGTTATTTCAATTGTGTATTTATTAACTTGCTTCCTAGAAAGGTACAATTCTAGCAAAAATAATAAATAAATAAATAAATACCACTTTAATCGCGAAAAAAAAACTAAAACATAATTAATGTTAAAAGTGTTATGAGTTTGTGACTCATATATCTTTTATAAATAATTGAATTTTATCTGTACATGTGCCTTTTAATCATAAAATAATTAATTCTAAAGATAAAATTTAAAAAAATTAATTATCTTTTGATTATCTAAATTAATAATTATTTTTAATATATATGATAATTAAAATGGAATGGAGGGAGTATATTCTTCTTTTTCACTTTCTCTATTGGTTTGATGGAAAATCAAGAATTTTTTGGGATTATCATTAAATTCTTTTTTCATAATTCATAGTCAAAATATAGAGTAACTTTTTTTTTTAATTCACATGCTCAATATTCCACAAGTTCCTAGGTGGAATTTCATTATGTTCATTAGGATTGCATGGTATAGATTGTTTATTAAAGAACATATTGTCTCATTTGTATATCTTATATTATAATAAAAAACATGTGTATAATCTAAATAATATATGAGGTGGAGGTGGGAGGTAATAGTGGTAGGTGGTGGAGATGAGGATTACGATGGTGAAGATGATATGTGTTGGTGAAAGCACGGGAGATAAACAACGTAGAATTTAGCACTTGTGTGTGAAGTTTGTTTTTCTATTTTCATCTGAAAAAGAATTTATTTTTCTAGAGAGTATGTTTTCGTCTAATACTGAACGTACTCGTAATGTTGGCTTTGGCAATAAAAGTTCATTTATTTATCAAAATAAATGCTCAATATTAGATTAGGATACATGGCTAAGATTTGGTCTTTGAAGGAATAAAAAAAGGCGAGACTGATAGAGCACTTCTTTGTCGGCGACATTCTCCCTTCTATCTATCAACAATTTCATTATGAAAATTTCTCCTCGAGTCGCAGAACTCAAGAAAAAATGTTCCTTTTTTTTTGTTCTCGAATCTTCCATTCTAAAAATTGACTTTCACTTTTTAAGATTTGCCTACAAAAAGCAATGAATTGCTTTTTGCTAGGTTTGGGAATTCCAATTTCTGTTTCTTTTGTTGTTTTGTTCTCTAAAAGTAGTGCACGACGAGCTATCGCCTAATTTACAAGAATGGTCTTAGACATAGGGTGGTGATTTTGAAATTTTGAGTTTATTTACTTCACTACACACTTATTCAGAGGAAGATAAAGCAACGATTAAAAATTCAAGATCGTTCATTTTTAAGATTATTTAACGTAATTTATTGCTTTTTATCTATTGGGTAGCCAATCTTAATATAATTGGGCCAAATGGAAGGTCCATATTCCTAGCCCAACAAAAAGTAACAGGCCCACAAGATGCAATAGCTTTTCTACATGCAATCTAAAATATTTCTTATTGTGTCATCTCTTTTATCATTAACAACATAAATTAATCAAAAGTATAATTTATTATTTTTTTAAAAATAACATAATCAAATTACTATCTAGTTATATATAAATTATCATACAAGAATTGCTCAAAATGATTTGGTTCACAAACTAATTATCTAAAAAATATATTTTAATCGCTTTAAGTTCTTAAGTTGTTAATAAATATACCTTATTTCACATTCTATCTGGCATCAAAACCCATAAAGTAAATAATCGCACCTACGATAGAACCAATTGGAAGAGAATCAATAGATTCCTTCTCGAGAGTGATTCATCAAACTCTCTGTTCTCCAAGTGTGCTTGTTCCCCCTTTCTTCCTTATCCTAGCAAGTCTTTTGTGAAATAACTCTGATGAGAAGAAAAAAGAAGGTGTTAAGAGATCCTCCTGGCCTAACCTTAGACACTCTAAGATCCTTTTTCAAATCTGCTCCCATTTCGATTTCGGGTCAAGAAAAAAATGGGTCAAATGGTACGATCCCTCCGTCACCCCAGAATGAAAGGGATGATCTCGTAGTTCTTGGTCAAACAATAAATAAATTCTTACATAACTGATACTACTCACTTTTGTGCTGTTTTATATAAACAATTTCTCATTCTACCTCACATCAGCACGTGATTATTCTTATTTTTTTCTTCAAGCACTCTGATATCTTACTCAATCGAATTAATTTAAACTTTGGTAACACAAAAGTTTATTATGAAAATCTCATTTCAAAAAAATTAAAACATAACATATTTGGCTAATGATGAATCTTCAATTTTTTCCCTTTAGATAAAAACATCTAATTGGTGTATTTTTATGGTTCAATATAATTCGACATTGAGTGAAGGTCACAATAGAAATACAAAGGATGTGGTGCAGCGCATGAAGTTGCTCCTTCCTTAATCAGAAGTCTCGGGTTCTAGTTTTGGAAATGAAAAAATCCTTGATAGAGAGCGCTTTCCATTGAATAGGACCCTACGCGACTTGAATTCGAATATAATCGAGCTCCAATATAAACATCGAACACTGAGCTAGAAAAAAAAAGAGAAGGTCACTATAGAAATCATTTAATTTTGTTCACAAAAAAGACAAAGGGGAGTGTGGTGTGGGGGCATTGAATTGGAGAGTGAAAAGTGAAAGAGGAAACATTTTAATTTGTGGTGATGATTTAATGTGCTTTCTCAATTTGACATCTGTCCTTTTATTTTGTCTATAATTAATTTAGTGATTTTTAAGAATAATTGTTGTTTGTTTGTTATTTCTCATTCGGTGTCGAGGTTAAAGTGCTCTGACTAAATTCAAATTCACGTCAAGAAGTCTTACGTTGGGGTAAAGCGTTTCCTAACAAAGATGACTCTGTACCTAAGAGGACTTGAACCCCAGACCTCTAATTAAGGATGAAAGAGTACTTATCACTCTACCAGAACCAATCTACTCTCAATCAAATATTTAATAAAAAATGGATTGGTTAGATTATGGAAAATGCTGAAATAAAAGATTTAGTGGAAACTCATTCTTAGAGGGAGAACAATTTTTAAATTATCTATTTTTTTTTATATAATATCTTA
The DNA here is from genome assembly GCA_038996855.1 of Solanum aculeatissimum. Lineage (NCBI taxonomy): Eukaryota > Viridiplantae > Streptophyta > Magnoliopsida > Solanales > Solanaceae > Solanum > Solanum aculeatissimum. The sequence continues at coordinate 15,471 of JBCEWC010001485.1, read as the reverse complement.
TGGAATTAGAAAAAACAAATGCAATTTTTGTTGTTTTTTTTTATAATAAGGGAAGGTTTTTGTGTTATAATTTTTAGAATTTAATGAGACTTTTGGACTTTTTTAATAATCCTTTTTAAAGTTAAAAGTTTAAGTTCATTAAAGTATTTGATCGAATTTATTTTAGATAACTCAATTGATTGATTATTTAAAATTTTATATTATTGATGAAGCTTATATTTTTTTAAAAGACCTAGATTTGAGGGATTATTTTGAATAATAATATTTTTGTCACTTTCTAACTCTTGAACTGAAGATGGAAAATAATATATTAGAATTATTTTAAAAAGTGAAGTCTCCATATAGAACTTTTATTTTTGTAAATCAGAAAGCAACCCATCATTTCTTTGTATTCTTGATTCTTTGATGCAATTCTGTTGTCCTCAAGTCTAAGCAGATATCAACAGTATATAAGGCTATAAGTTCCTGAAAAGAACAGTCTAAGATAGTAGCTATTTCACCTCATAAACTAATTTTTATTTGTTTTTGTTTTTACATATTGGTGTCATCAATTGTTTGAAATTTTGAAGAGAAAAGGACTATTTTTCAAAGAGGGGTTGTTATGAGTTGCCTCAGATCCAGGGTACTGAAGTTTTTATGAGAAAAAGGTACTTGCTTTTTCAGTGATTTCCTGTGATTGTTGGATTGGCTTTGCTTTCTACAGGTTAATTCACATGACCCTTTTCTTGTTACCACTTTTTCTTGTGTTTTAAGGACTAAAGATTTATGTCAAGTTTGGATTTTTGCCTCATTTACCTACTTGGGGTTTAGTAATTGAGTGGATGTAAGAATTTTTTGTGGCTATAGTTGCTGGTGGGTAGATAAGGAACAGGCCAAAGAAGAAAAAGTTGAAATTTTTAAGGGGAAAAAAAGGTTCTTGCTGTTGTAGCTAATTATTATGTTCTAGCTATAGTTGCTTGTTGGGTAGATAAGGAAGAGGACAAAGAAGAAAAAGTTATAGATTTTTGAAGGGAAAAAAAAAGGATTCTTGCTCTTTCTTTTTGTTAAACAGATCCTGATTAATGGGGCGTGGTCTAAATGTAAAAAAATGCTCTTTTTACTAATTGGTTCTTTAGGCAATGGAAAATGGTCTGTTGAAGCTCCTGGTAAGACAATTACTGATTTTAAAGAGAGGTGATGAATTAGTTTAACAATGAAAGACACTGTAGCTTTAGAGTCGTTGATGGTTAACTTTTACTGCATTCAGTATAGTTGTTTCGATGGAGGAGATGTATATGGTTGCAGTGCCATTTGTATTTGGTAGTTTAATCTGTCACAAATCAAGCATAGGAAGTCAAATGGATGTAACTAGGATAAAATCGATGGATGATGCAATGAGTTTGTATTCTAATTCTGGCACTAAAACGTTGGCAGACACTGTTTCTGGTGGCCATGATGATTGCAGCTCTGCTGATTCGGAGAGCGACCTTAGTATTACAGCATCATCTGTGCCTGAAGAGAGCAGAAGTGAAGGGACTATGTCGCTTGATGTGATATCTGAAAATGAAAGCAACTGGATTGCTGGTGATGCTGTTGTTAGGGAAAGTGAGGATGATGATTCCTTATCACTGGAGGGTGATCAGATTCCCGATAGTTCATGTTCCCTATCGGTGGTGAGCGATTGTAGTAGTTTATGCGCTGATGATTTTATAGGCTTCGAGATAGCGTCTGACATAGAAGGTCAGGATTTTGCGGATTCTCAGAAAAGCATCAGCCAGGTCGAACTTATTGCTAAGACTGGGGTTTTGGTTGAGTCAGACGTTGAGGATACTTTGACCAGACCCGTGACTGTTCCTGTCATACTTGAGGAGCAGATCACTGATAAAAGTCTGAGTGCAACAGTCAGCCGCAGTGTTTTTGAAGTGGACTACATACCCCTATGGGGATATACATCTATCTGTGGGAGGAGACCAGAAATGGAAGATGCATTTGCAACTGTTCCTAGATTCATGAAAATTCCTCTACAGATGTTAATTGGTGATCACGTGCTTGATGGACTGTCTAGACGCTTAAGTCATTTGACGACTCATTTCTTTGGAGTTTATGATGGCCATGGTGGTTCTCAGGTCTCTGCCTCTCTTTCTTTCTGACTTTGGTTCACACAACTCCTTGTTAGCTATATGAACAAAAATAAATTTATTCCTTTTTTTTCCATTTTCAGGTGGCAAATTACTGCCGAGACCGGATGCATGCTGTATTGGCTGAGGAGTTGGAAACTTGTGTGAAGAATCTCAGTGATGAAAGTATTAGACAAAGTTGCCAAGAGCTCTGGAGTAGAGCATTTACCAACTGTTTTCTTAAAGTTGATGCTGAGATTGGAGGGGGAGCTAGTCACGAGCCTGTTGCCCCAGAAACTGTAGGCTCCACTGCCGTTGTTGCTGTTGTTTGTTCATCTCATATTATCGTGGCAAACTGTGGTGATTCAAGAGCTGTTCTGTGTCGTGGGAAGGAACCCATGGCATTGTCAGAGGATCACAAAGTAAGCGAAACTTTGTATTAAACTTACTTGCATAGCAAATAATCCCTGTGTAATTATTTTCATTTCTGTTCTTTTTTTTCAGCCAAACCGAGAAGATGAATATAAAAGGATTGAAGCAGCTGGAGGTAAGGTGATACAGTGGAATGGCCATCGTGTTTTTGGTGTTCTTGCAATGTCTAGATCTATTGGTATGTTTTCTCCTAGCTAACCTTTCTAGCATTTGCATTATACTTTAGTTATTTATAGCTAATAACATACATCCCTATCTCTTTCATTAGCTTCTTTTAAAGTTTGATCAGCAAGTCTTGTGTGTGGTAGCATAATATATACATTTGCAGTTATCCCAATTACTAAATGAGCAAAAGAAGAAAATCCTTATAGAGGTCTTGGGATTGGACGATCATTGTTAGGCTTGATTGGACTATCACTGCTTGGCTTTTGGCCCATGTAGACAATCTGTCCTATAAGGCTCAGTTTCATGCATTGGTCATAGGTATGATGTAACAATACTAGTCTGTTGGACCGTGTGATATCAGCCCTAGTATGCAATATGACAGTATCTGACTAATATATGTGATATAAGACGAATTTGTTGGAAATGGCAAAAACATCCACACTTGGTGCTGTATGGATTTAAATGCAAGGCGGGAATGAAATGTATCATTAGTGCCACCTCTAAAGCCTGCACGAGCCATCACGAGAGTATCATCTTGTCAGAGAATCTTGACAAGTGGAGCTGGAGCGAGGAATTTCTGTTTCATACAAAGGGATTAAAATAAAAAAACTAGAATGTCACACCTAGGATCTGAATCAATGACCTAAAGCAATTTGCGAACCCCCTTGTCCACTTCACTAGACCTAAAACCATTTATATATAACCAAAAAAGATCATTTTTGCCCAATTTACACAATAGAATCTCTCGATGGAGGTGATCCCTTTTCCTTCACCATCGCTCTGCCCCTGCTGTCAAGGTGTCAGGCCCCAAAGAGAAGGTTATTGTAGCACACATATGGGTTGTCTACTCTGGCTAAGTAGAACAATGACTGGATGATGGCTAGCTACCTGTTTGGGCTATGTAATATAGCCTGAGGCATGGTGTGACTATCTGTTCTACAATACTTGGCTTGTTAGATTTTACAACTTAAGCTTTTGTGGCATCTTCTTCCACACACACTATGCTGCTCCAGAAAACACAGCCATATGTACGAAGTATATTAAAGGCTTTAAACTTTCATTTTTTGTCAAAGTATTGTGAAAGAATACTTCCCTTTTTGGAAACTGGAGGAAGTGAAGACATCTTGACCTGTTCTGGAGACACAAGAAAAAGGCTGTATATAGGATTGCTATACAATGGGTTGCCTTTTTTTTGTTTGTTCCGAGTATATTGATTTAAAAAATAAGGAAGTGCTGAGAAGTATTCATAACAGGAAGCTACATTACATAATGTGTAACGAGCTCAAAGGGTCAACCGTGGCCTCAATGTTATTTGGAATAGCCATGTTACACCAAATAATAATAATAAACAACAACCTAATACATGTTTATTCAATGCTAATTACAGATTCCTATTTACAAACTCTTGCTTTCGTTTCTTTTCAAATAATCCACCGATCAATGAGGGATGGTGTTCAAGGTTTTCCAAAAACCTCTTAAAAAATGAGTTCCATATCTGTGAGGTAAATGAACAGTGAGGTTGACATCTTTGGTTTGTTTAGTACAAAGTGAGAACCTGCTGCATATGCTGATTTCCCTTTTCTGAAGATTGTCGTGTGCAAGACATGCACAATTTGTCACCAATCACGAATAACATTCCACTTACGTTGGTGCCCTGTTGTGCTAAATGCTTCATAAAGACATTCTACACATTCTTCTACTTGTAATTTGATATGAGAAGTAACCTGTGGGCGGCTTATGTGTTCTCTTGGGGCATTTATCAGTTGGACATAGGTCCTAATTGTTGTTAGTAAATAGGTCTTTTATCTCTTTCTTTTAATCTAATTACTGATTGCAGGAGATAAATACTTGAAGCCTTGGATAATTCCTGATCCAGAAGTAACGTTCATACCTCGAACCAAGGATGACGAATGCCTTATTCTTGCCAGTGATGGTTTATGGGATGTCATGACAAATGAAGAAGCTTGTGATATGGCTCGTAAACGTATACTCATGTGGCATAAAAAGTACGGTGCAACGCTCCCCGCAGAAAGGGGTGAAGGAATTGATCCAGCAGCACAGGCAGCAGCAGAATGCTTGTCGAATCGAGCTCTTCAGAAGGGTAGCAAGGACAACATAACAGTGATTGTGGTGGACTTGAAAGCTCAAAGGAAGTTCAAAAACAAAACTTCAACACAACTGGCCTCATAATCTGCTGTTTCATTTATAGATTTGCAGTATAGACTGAAGGCATAACACATAGATAGACACATTAACTCGGCCTCAACTGGCAACTAAACACCTCAACTAGTCTAACTGCGTCAGTTGAACACTCCAACCATGTATCATGTCAACGCAAAGGTCCACAAAACACAGTGGGGACTAGTTGAGGTGTCTAGATGTATATTCTCAAAGTTGAAGTGTGTAATCATCTGTTGAGGCCAAGTTAAATAGACTATCTATGTGTTATGCCTAAACTGAATATGGGGCTCAAAATGTAGTCAAGCCCTCATATTTTTTTCCTGGGATAAACATAATGGCTCTTATTGAAGTATGTTTCTGTATGTATCTTAGTACATGCTCCATTATGTATGTAATTTTCTTCATTTAGCTATTTGAAGCAGCAACTACATTATAATCAAATGTAATATGGTCATTATGCCTCCATAGCTAAAATGCTCTATTGTTGTAGATCCATAATAAGCTCTCTTCCAAAGTTGTAGTGCCTCCATCCTTCATGTCTTGTACTTTATATGTGTCATATTTTGAAGGATAATACCTAAGTATCCCCATGAGTTTTCATATTGAAAGGGTATGTTATGTGTTAACTTATGTTTCAACATGGAAGACTTGTACGCTAAAGTGCGATCTAGTGGTCAATAAAGTTCGAGATATCAATACCTTATGAAAATATTTATTTTGATTTTTCTATTATACTAATAAAATTCATTTGAAAGGATAGAAATCAACAGAAGCAAGTGAACTTTACCTATTGAATTAAGACTATTTGTATTGTTCTGATATTAAAATTCAATACAGGGGAAATTGGAGGCATTTGGTTTTTCATTTTTTCCATTTTTTTGTCTTGTTTTAGACTCCCTTTTTTTCCCTCCAATCTTTATTATAAACACTTTATTTTATCTTTACTATAGTATTTATGAAAGGACGTACTGACACAATAAATATTGTCATGCAAACGTTTTAAGTGATCACAACCATAGCCATGCAGAAAGGGCTCTATGTGACCACAAGCAAGATGTGTGGAACACCATAATACAAAAAGACACATGCACAATATATAGAAGGTTTAGGTGACCACAACCATAGCCATGCGAAAGAGGCAAAGCCGCGTGGAACACCACAACAAAAAAGACACATGCACAATATATAGAAGGTTTCCATGATCACAATCACAGCCATGCGAAAGGAGCTCTATGTGATCACAAGCAAAGACACAAAATACCATAACAAAAAAGACACATGCAAGTGATCACAAGCATAGCCATGCAAAAGGGACACATGGCTATATGAGATCACAAGTAAAGACGTGCGGAACACCATAATAAAAAAGACACATGCATAATATATAGAAGGTTTCCATGATCACAACCATAGCCATGCAAAAGGGGCTCTTTGTGATCACAAGCAAAGACGCGTGGAACACCATAACAAAAAAAAGCATGCACAATATATAAAAGAGTGATCACAACCATAGCCATGCAAAAGGGGCTCTTTGGGATCACAAGCAAAGACGCGTGGAACACCATAACAAAAAAGACGCATGCACAATATATAAAAGAGTGATCACAACCACAACCATGCAAAAGGGGCTCTTTGCGATCACAAGCAAAGACGTGTTGGAACACCATAACAAAAAAGACACATGCACAATATATAGTTGATGTACGAAACTCGTGATAAAAAAATAAAATAAAAAAATAAATATATATATATTTAAATCTTTACCATTAACTTAAAAGAAGAAAATTAAAGAAGGAAAAAAAAAGGGAGTTAAAAACATCACCATAGAAATTGATCCCAACTTTTTTGGAGGACAACACAAATCCCAACCAATTTTCCCTTTTTGTCAAACCTGGAAAAAACTAAAAAAAAATTCTTGGGCCACCGTTATGGTGGCGGAAAGGGGCGGAGCTGGTGGCGCTAAGTAGCTGCAGCCTCTTTCTGATCTGTTAATAGTAAAATGGGTTCCCAAATTCCGGCAGAAGATTCTATTGTTGTTGCGGTAGATAAAGATAAGAATAGCAGCTCTGCTGTGAAATGGGCTATTGATAATCTCCTTGGAAATAATCAAACTCTTGTATTGGTTCATGTTCGGGTCAAGAATTCACCAAAGAGTAGGTACCTTCTCTCCCTTTCTCTCTTTCATTTACATTTCTAGGTTTTGTTTGATCTAGTGGTTAATGAATTGAATTGAAAATACGTTATGGTGGACGGAGTTATTTGATACCTGTGCTGGTGAAAGATAATAAATTTTGGTTTAGGAAGAAATTTTAAATTAATTCATTTGATAATGTGAAAGGGGGCGTTGGTGTATCGAGTAAAGTTGTCGTCATACGACTGGGAGGTCATGGATGGTCATGGGTTCGAGTTATATATGAAACAACCTCGTGTATAAATGCAGGAGATGTTTGTGGTCTGGACATTCGTGGGACTCGATGCATAGTGGGAGCTTAGTGCAACTTTTTTCTTTTTTATTATTTGAAAATGTAATTGGGATCAATGATTTGGTTTGGGAAGAAATTTAAAGTTCTATTTTCTATTAAAAAAGAAGTCTTTGTAAGGGGAACTTAATGCTGTTTAGTGCACCTGTGAATGTTGGTTAAATGTGCTTTCGGTTCATCACCAAGGAATATAAATCGATAGGCTCCCTCCGTCGATACTAGTGCTAGTTGGAGTTGACAGATAGTAGAATTAGTTGAGGTGTGTGCAAGCTGACTCAAATACTATTGTTATTTTTTTTTAGAAAAAATTGGGATCAATAATGTGGTTTGGGAAGAAATTTAAAATTCTAATTTCTATTAGGAAAAAAGTCTTTGTAAGGGGAACGTAATGCTTTTTATTGCATCTATGAATGGTAGTTGAATGTGCTTTTGGTTTATTAAAGGAATGGTAAAATCAATAGAATCTCTCCACCATAAACCAAAGGTTTCATGGTCGAGCCTCAACATGGAGAAACTCCTGGTAGGGAGTGGGGTTCCCTTTTATGGGCCCTATCGGGTGCGAAACCATATCACTTAGGCTCGTAGGCTTTGAATATTGGATGCTTAAATAAAAAAAAGTGTTTTTGGTTTTCTAAATCATCATCTTTCTATATCTCAAATAATTTGAATTTTTGGTTGTTTTATTGTGACATTGATGCTACTTTGTTGTGGTTGGTGGGAATGAAGCCAGTTCAGATTCAAATGGGGCATTAAGTGATGAAGCTACTCAAAACATCTTCACACCTTTTAAGGCTTATTCTGCGCGTAAAAGGGTATGCGACTTGATCCTTAATAAAGTTGGCACTCTCTTTTCCTTTCCAAGCTTGGTTTGATCCTTTATTTTCATTTGTAAGTGAATTAATCCGTTATGTTTAACACGATAATCCTATATGTGGAAGCTCTTTAACTTTAACCTTCTCATTTACAATGTGGAAAAAGTCTTGATTTGTCTTTTATGCTAGTGACATAGGTTAAGTAGCTTAAACACACATTGTCCTGTGTATGATCTTTAAGATTACAAGAAATGTAGGTGTTTTTGTCTCGTAAAGTCTGTTTTCTGTTCTTTCTTTTTCCTTCTAAAACCTCTTGTTCTACTGAAGTATTTTGCACCTTCAAAGTATTTTATAAATTACCTAGAGTAGCATCATATAAGGAGCTTTAGATGAAACGGGCTTCTTCCGTAATGGAAATTTAACTAAATCTTACTTTATTCCAAATGGCTGTTGAGGTTATTGCAGATAGTAGTGAAAGAGATTGTCGTTGAGAATACTGAAGCGTCAAAGGGACTTCTTGAATACATCAACAGTCACAATGTTACCAACATAGTTCTTGGTGCATCATCTAGGAGTGCTCTTGGCAGGTTATTATTTTTCAGTTTATCTTGTTGCTTATTCTTCATTATGAAGGAAAGAACTTGGCTTATTACTTCCGTTGCAGGAAATATTGGACTCATGATGTGCCAACAATAATAAATAAGGCTGCACCAGAGGTTTGTTCTGTCTACGTAATTTCAAAAGGCAAGCAACAATCTGTCCGACCAGCAGTAAAACTTCTTCCTTCTTCTACACCAGCAAGACAACCATCCTCATCAGCGTGGTCAGCACCTAGGTTAAGTAACTTGGAATCAGAAGATTCATCCAGGTATAAAATAACCAAGTGGTGATATAAAGCTAGTCAATCTTATGTTCATTTTGTTTCCTTATCTTTGATGGATTTATTACAACTTTCTGAAACCATGGATGTCGTTTGATACTTCTGAATTGGACCCGAAGCATCAAAAGAAAATTTGTCATACCTTTTACAAAGACACATTGTTTTGCAAATGCAGAGCAATTAAACTTAGTTTAGTAATTTGGCAATTTTTGAATTCATTTTTCTGTGATGATTGGTAAAGGGATAAGTAGTTATATAAGATTTTGAGAATCAATTTATGGGACATACTAACATTAACTCAAAGTGGCGATGTGAAAGTAAGAAGTAACGTTACTTGATTTTGATTACTTGTTCCTCCAATATGTTGTATCACCATCGTATTTGGAGTTAAAAGTTTGAACTATTGAACTAAGAAATAGATGAAGGAACAATTAAGTTTCCTTATGCTCTCAGCAAAGGTGCTAATTCTTTCTGTACCAGCTAACTTTAGTTAATCAATGGTAAAAAGTAGGTTATCATACACGAGGTCAGAGCAAAAGATTGTAGAATCTGAGAAGACGAGGCCTGAAAAAGGACCACCTATTGTACCGATAGATAATCTTCATGTTCCAGAGATGACAAATCCATATAAGCACACTTCTCAATCAGATGGTAATATTCGGTATGCTCGTATTGGCCCTAGATCAGTTGATATGACAGCTGAAAATCTTGACTTTACACAAGTTTCAATCAAAGAACCTCCAACGAATGGAAGTTCCTTATATTCAGTAAGTGCTATATAATCATAGAAACTACATTGCAGCACAAATTTGTTGCTTTATAGACATTGTAAGCATTTCCATTATATGAGAAGTATCAGAATTGCTTAGTAATAACATCTGTTTCATCATATGTGATAATGCAGGTAGACGCTGAAATGAAAAGACTAAAACTTGAGCTAAGGCAAACTATGGATATGTACAATGCAGCTTGCAAAGAAGCTATCATGGCCAACCAAGCGGTAATAGACCATTTTCTAACTGCCTAGAACCATAAAGTGAAGACTATCTAAAATAGCAAGAGAGAGAACTATCTGCAAAACGTATTAGACATAGAACTTGCATTGCATTACACAAATCATAATTACAAGAAACCTTGTTTAATAGTTCAATGATTTAAAAAATAGTATAAAGGAACTCATGTTTCTACAAATTTTACTACCATGCATGGAATCAAGCAGCTCCCAACTCCCAAAACTACATGGGTGCATTCATCATTTTTATGGGAAGTTATTCTTCCAAGGAATATATAAGGTCTGATATAATTGTTATAAGTTGGTACAATTTTTATCAATATATGAGTAAGAAATAGGATTGCATCACCACTATGTGTGTACATCTCTGAGAAAATTGTTAATATGTCTCTGATCTCATACAAGGCTCTTGGAAACACGAGTTACAGATTTATGACATTAAACTTAGAGACCAAGGCTTTTTTCCTCTTCTTATTCCAGAATAAGTTTTTCATGTATCATATGTCTACTAAGTTTCAGGCTGATGAGCTTAATAAATGGAAAATTGAAGAATCTCGCAAGTTTGAACAAGCCCGTTTTGCTGAAGAGGCGGCTCTCGCAATTGCTGAGACTGAAAAGGCTAAATGCAGAGCTGCTATTGAAGCTGCTAAGAAAGCACAAAAGATGGCTGAAATAGAAGCACAAAGAAGGAAGTATGCGGAGTTAAAAGCTAAGCGAGAGACAGAAAAAAAGAAACAAGCAATGAATGGGCAACCTCAGAATGATCTACGTTATAGGAAGTATACAATAGAAGAGATTGAGGCAGCCACCAAAAAGTTCTCAAATTCACAAAAAATTGGAGAAGGTGGGTATGGACCTGTTTTTAAGGGAAAACTAGATCACACACCTGTTGCGATTAAAGTTCTGAGTCCTGATGCTGCACAAGGGAAGAAACAGTTCCAACAAGAGGTGACCCTTCATATGTCTAATTCCCCTCTCTTTTACAATACGTATTAAGATATGGAACATCCTGCATTATTTGGCTGAATAACTTCATTTTCCACAGAATTTTGTGCATTCATTGAGTCACTTCTGGAGTTAATTACACACCATGCAATCGAGGGAATCATGATAAATTGTAGAAAGCAGACAAATGCATGTATACTGATGCAGTTTGATACATGACATGTTTTCTTTTGATTAATGTATAACCGGAATATTTTTTACTAAAGCATAATATGGTTGTTTTTTCTTATTTTAAGCATGCATGCTTTATCTTAAAGCTTCTCGATTATGCGCATAAGCTTTGTGTAGAAATTATTTACCAGTACATTTATGAGCTCGTCTCAGAGATGTCCAGTGAAACTTTTGTTCGAAAATGATGTAAATGGGATAAATTTTCACTTACTCTATAACTAGAATGTCTATGAGTTGTAGCTTGTATTCTCTCATCTATGCTAATACTTTTAAAAGCCTTCTTTTTTGTTAAATTGTTGGCTGGTGTTAGTATGGGTATTTGACAAGCCACCTGCTGATGCACATAATTTTTTTTTCATTTACAGGTTGAGGTGCTCAGTCTCATTAGGCATCCGAATCTGGTGCTACTATTAGGTGCATGTCCTGAGTATGGGTGTTTAGTTTATGAGCTAATGAATAATGGCAGCTTGGAAGATCGTCTTTTTCGGAAAGGTAATACCCCTTCAATTCCATGGGAAATTCGCTTCAAAATTGCTGCTGAAATTGCAACTGGGCTTCTATTCCTTCACCAAGCAAAACCAGAACCTCTTGTTCACCGGGATTTAAAGCCAGGAAATATTCTATTGGACAAAAATTATGTCTGCAAAATCAGTGATGTTGGTTTGGCAAGGTTAGTGCCATCATCTGTAGCTGATAGTGTGACACAATATCACATGACTTCAGCTGCCGGGACTTTTTGTTATATAGATCCTGAGTATCAACAAACGGGAAGGTTAGAGACTAAATCAGATATATATTCTCTTGGTGTGATGTTGCTCCAAATTATTACTGCAAGGCCTCCAATGGGTTTAACTCATCATGTTGAAAGGGCCATCGAGAAAGGTAAATTTGCAGAGTTTTTAGATCCAACAGTACCAAATTGGCCAGTGGAAGAGGCTCTTAAGTTTGCAAAATTGTCACTCAAGTGTGCTGAGCTGAGGAAGAAAGACAGACCAGATCTTGGTTCAGTAGTAGTTCCTGAGCTTACTAAGCTTAGTGAATTTGGAATGAGCAGCATGCCAAGTATCGGTCGCTAAACTTTGTCCTCCATGCTTCTTTAATACTCAAAGATTGCTCCCACACATGATGGATAAACTACTGTCAACTCAGGTCCGTGGCTTCTTCTCGTTACCAACATTTAATCGAGTGCAGTAAACATTAACTAAATAGTTCATTTCTCTTTTCACGAGTTAATCTTACTGAACTTGTAGGGAAAAAATAACCCCTCTGAGTATCCCTCGTCGAAACACTTCCATCAAAATCAAAGTGATTGATGATATGATAAACATATCGACATTTTTATCTGTTCTTGGACGACTTCTGATATATAAATTGTTGTTCCAATCCTTTGAAATGCTGCTTCTGTTCTCTTTTTTGACCTTTTTTCATACTTCTTAGTAGCTATGATCTCATTTGAATAACATGCATTAAGCCTCTATTATTCATATTTATCGCGCGAAATATATTCCCCACTTGTGGGATTCCATTGGGTATGTTGTTGTTGATCGCGCGAAATATATTGGCTGGAAAAAAGAAAGAAAGAAAGAAAAGACTAGGTGAATTCAGAATTGTCATCATCAACTATTGTCTGAAAGCTTCATTACCAGAAGACAAATCAATAGTGGTTAAAAGAATTCAATAGCACTGGAGAATGTGTAAATAGAAACAAGGCATCACCACCAAATGTTGTTGTGGAGGTAAATACTAGAGGTCTCCGGTTCGAATCCTGGATATGAAGTTCGTTTTTGATAGGTTGTGCTTTTACCTCTAAAGTGAGACTTTTCGGCGCGAGTTCGAATTAGATGTTCACTTTTACGTGTCTGGTTAAGCGAACCAAAAGATGATTTGTCACGTAGTTCCTAATTTACCCTTATTATTTACTGTCCTCATTTTCCGGTGCATTTTCTAAAATATTGAATTTATTATATTCAAATGGTGATATAGTAAAATTAATCCCGTCGAAAAGTAACGCAACACTCAACTACCTATTAAGACATTCTACTCTAATCCGCAACCTTGCTACCCTCTTATCTAAGGTCATATCTTTGATAAGCTAAAATTGTGTCATGTCATGTTTAATCACCTTTCTTCGGCTTACCTCTACCTTTCCTCGTACCACTATATTCAACATCTCACACCTTCTCACTAAGACGTCTATTGTCTCTTCTTCATATGCGCAAACTATCTCAATCTGCTTTCCTCATCAATAAAGAGGTGGTTACTGAAAGTCCTTTGGCTAAAGTACGATAAATCAAAGTAGTTATAAAAGAAAAAAAGACAGTAAAAAAAATGCGTTAACTAATAAGAAAAATAGTACAAAATATTTCAAAAAAAATAGTAACTACAAAATAGTGCGACAATTGAAATAAAATAAACGACAAATGTAAAAGCAAGAAACAACATGAACAAAGCTAATACTACGACGGACACGTGCTCCCAACTATCACCAAGCCTAATCCAGTCAAAAAACAATACGACACTTCACTACCTACTAACATTATACTCTAATCCGCAACATTTCCACCCTCTTATCTGTTGTCGTGTCCTTGATTAACTAAAATTGCATCATTTCATATTTAATCGCCTCTCCCTGACTACTTCTTCAGCTTATCTCTACCTTTTCTCGTACCCACTATATTCAACGTCTCACACCTTCTCACTACGACATCTATTATCTCCTCATCATATGCACAAACAATCTCAATTTACTTTCCTATTCAATCATCCACCAAAATTAAAATTAGTTAATCTAATTATTCCGTCAATATTAAACTAAATTAGATTAATTAATTAAGAGCTTAATGATTGGATTAATATTTAACACGATAAGTGTATTGATAAGACGTGACAATCACAAAGGATAATTACAATCTTTTTTCAAAGTAATTATTAAGTCATTATTACTATTAGTTTACACTAATTAAGCATCAAATCTAAGCACCCATAAATGAAATTTAATTATATTTTATTTAAAAAGAATTAAGGGGAATTTATCAAAGGGATAATTACACTCACAAGCCACTAAGAAAAATTATTTACACAAAAAATAGCTCACTTTTTTTTAATTACGAAAAATAGCCATCCGACATGCCTTTGACTATTTGTTACAATTTTGGGCATTCAGTCCTCGTTGTATAGGCATGTATAGTCAGTGTATATTTGTGTATCATAGTATATATTTAGTGTATAGCTCATGTATAAGTAATATACATTGTATAGCAGTGTATACTTTCTATAACTATATTGTACAGTCATGTATAGTTTCGCTGATTTGGGGCTATTTTTTATGTAAATAAAACTTGGACTATTTTTTTTTATAAATATTTTACTTTTTTTGTATATATATATATATATATATACAATTTTTCCTATTTTTAATTTATAAATTAGTCTTTTGGATTTGTTCAATTTGCACATATGAATGATCAATATCTACTACTATTATACATAAAAGGGTTAAGTCATATACAATCCCTTAAAGTTTTACATATATTTCATTTAGACACCTTAACTCAACTTTGTACCTATTGAACACCTTATATATTCAAAAGTGATTCCTATTAGACACAAAATGATGACATGGCAAAAAAAGTGTGTCTCACCTTCCTTGAGCGCGTAAGCCATAATAAATAATATTTTTTCTTTTTTTCAACTTATAAACTTAAATTAATAAATGATAATAATAATTATTATTAATTAAAAAAAAAACATCATCTTCTTCCCATCCCCGCAACAACTCCACCAGTGCTCCATTTCCAGCCATCTCTCACTTTTCGGCAAGTCATTCTCCTTTCTTCACCACCAAAAACAACTTTACAACCATCATTGTTCATTCTCCTTGCCCATCTCCAGCAAAATCCCAAGCTCCTCCACCCAAATCCACCATAAATCACCATTCTCTCCTCAACCATCCACCAAAATGACCTCCAAACCCCATTCAACCCTTCCACGTCTCTCTCTATCTTTCTTTCACCCTCTCTAGTTCTTATTTATTTTTTTGCTTTTTCTTTTTTATGTGTAGATCTAATTAAGTCTCAAATATTCCGATGAAACTCCATTGTTTTCAATTGAAAAAAATATAAATTAATTATTCATTTTAATAAAATTCGTTATTTTTTCTCGTAATTGTGATAAATAAGTACTACTACAAAGAAGTTAAAGACAATGTGTGGAGGTGAAAGAGATGGTTGAAGGCTAT
>JBCEWC010001484.1:0-40752 GCA_038996855.1 Solanum aculeatissimum | reverse complement strand
AAAAAATATTATATCTGAATTTCAAATATTTAAACACCATTTAAATTAGTTTATATGTTAATATATTAAAATTGTGTGCGTGTATTATATATGTATTTACATAAAATAAATCTTTTAATTTAAAGAATAGTAAAAATATTATTTGCGTAATATTTAATCTAAAATTAAATTTTAAATTAAAATAATTAAATAATATTCTTAAAAGAAAGAGAGGGAGAAAGACTTTCTCTTTGTTATTTTTTATAACAAAAATATAATTAATTTGAGTAAGAGTTAAAAGTATGCTAAAATTCGTAATTTAAATTAAATAATATATTATTTATGTAAATGACCCTAAATAAAACACGAGTTACTTTTTTTAAATTTTTTTTATTTTTTTGTATATATATATATATATAAATAATTTCCCCTTGTTTATTTGGACTCTTAAATAAAAAATGAAAGAAATTGGGGGAAAAAAAATAATTCGTGGCACAAATTTTTTTCAACTCCATTTAAAAATAGAAAAAAAAAGGACCCATTAAAAAATTGTTGATGAGTGACACAAATCCCAAGAAGATATGAGAGATGCCATTGTCACTGCATGAACAGTGATTTTCTCTCTCTCTATATATATATATACAGAATAGATCTCAATTCTTGAATTCCATTAAAGCTTAGTTAAAGGTAAAGTTTTTCTTCATTTTTTTCTTCTTTGTTGCTTTTATAATGGGTGTTTGTTATCTTTATTTTATTTATGAGTTTGATTTGTTTTTGTGAATTTGGATCAATAAAAACCCAAATTTGGGTTGAGGTTAAAATTCTGAAATTACAGGAAAAATTCCATCTTTTTTGGGTAATGTTGGGATTAGAGCTCTGCATTGTGGTTTGTGACAGGTTGGTTTTTTGGTATGTTCTCTCAACGAATAGTTATTATGTTAGAAAGTCGCAATCAGCCTCAATTGTAATGAGTATAACTCCACAATTGTAATTGTTATTTTTCTTGTAACTGTGGTATGTGGGCCAACTTGCATGCACCTCGGATTAAGGTAGAGTTCGTATTTGAAGTTTATGAGTTCAGAATAGAATCTCAACCCCACCTAGTGGGATTACACTGAGTATGTTGTTCGTTGTTGGGTTTGGAATTTTAGCTTATTTAAGTTACTGGTTTTAAAATTAATAATTTATACATATTTAGTTTTTTTTTAAAGTTTGCCTGCTGCCTCCCACCTCCCACCAACCCAGGTATTGGATAACTGTGTTGCTTGGACTCTACAAAAATGTTGCGGGATGCTTGTGAGATCATCCAAAAGTAGTGTGTTTTTTAAGGTTCTGATATGGGTGCGGTAACATTTTTAGAGAATTTGAGCAACTAGCTGGATGACTTTGTCTATCTAGGCTTGAACAGATGGAAAAGATCAACTAGTGTTTTTTTGTCTTCGCTGGAATTCAAATATGAAAACTTACAATTCTCAACTCGCTTCATTGACCATAGGACATACGCGATAATTGTTATTCTTATCTGCATGTTTTGTTGCTTCTGCAGAAAAAGTGCAGTGATTCTGCTTATCTGCTTACTAGCAGATGCTGATTCTGCTTGCTTATTTTGCCAATGGAGTGTCTCTTTAATGGTAGTTTTCTTGTATAGACAGCCAGTGCCTTAGTTTAGACAAATGTGAAAAGGGTGTGTGTGTGTGTGTTGTTAGTATAGCAGTGAGATATACTATTCGATCCCTTATGACTCATCACAAACCTATATTGTGAATGCAGAAAGTCATATCTTGCAGAATGCCAGCAGAAATAGATTTCTTGATGTTATTTTCCATATGAATCTTGCATTGTACATATTACTCAACTGTAGCTCTCACCGAGAACCTATAGATGCTATCAACCATTTCCATACATTCAGTATTGTTCTGTAGTTCATCGTGTAACCTTGTTTCTAGACAATCTCATTATTGGCGTTTTTCTATGGATTGCCTTGTCTAGAAGGGTATAAGTTTGTTTCACATCATCCTGAGAATGCATCATGCAATTTCGAAGGACTTTTGGGAATAGGAAGTTGAATTAGGAAGCTGATTTCATGGTAGAATTAGCAGATTCGAGATATAATTTCACAAATTACTGGTTGCACTAATCTTTTAACCATGTTTAACCTTTTCAGTCATATGCACTGCCTTCATATGTTGGAGTTTTGCTTATGCCTTTGAAGAGATTTATGTCAAATTATTGATTCTCTTGTGTCAACTGCCTTGTTTTATTTGCTGTAATGCCGATATTTACGGGTTCTGGCTACTTATAGTTGATTTACATGAAGAGTTTACGTGTGGTCTCAACGTCTTTCTGGCTCCTACAAGCCCTATCTAGCAGATTTACACATTTGTAATGAAGATATAACTTTAGTTCTAAGAATTCTTTTGTCCTGATTTGTCCTTCTGACCTTTGTTCTTCAAGCTGACAACTGAGATAGGATATCTGTTTGTGTCATTTGGTTTCTACTGCCTACATAGAAATGCAGCCATTACGTTTAATTCGGAGATTTTTAGGCCAGCCACACGATGAAACATGATAGGTAAACGACACAATAACAGCTACCAAGCAAGTTGAGGTCGATTATAATATTAACCATGTCGCTTCATTCAGCTAAATCTCATGATCTGGTCTCTATATTTTCTACTGGCATATGATGGATAAAGGCTGCAGGGAAAGAAAATGAGCTTTACACGTATCTTACTTACAGGTGAATACATGGCATCCTTGGCGACAGCAGAAGTGTGTGATGTAAATGCAGGGCATCTGTCAACTGGCGATCTACGAGTTTTGCCACCAGTCTTCAAGATATATGGTCAATGCCGAGCTTTCTCTGGCCCCATTACCACTCTCAAGGTATTTGAGGACAATGTGTTGGTTAGGGAGCTTCTTGAAACTAAAGGTGAAGGAAGAGTACTTGTCATAGATGGTGGAGGGAGCATGAGATGTGCTCTAGTAGGAGGTAACTTGGGACAATTAGCCCAGAATATGGGTTGGGCAGGTATTGTAGTCAATGGCTGCATTCGCGATGTAGATGAGATCAATGGTTGTGACATTGGTGTTCGTGCATTGGCATCGCATCCTCAAAAATCAAACAAGAAAGGCCATGGCGAAAAGCATGTTCCTATATACATTGGAGGCATGCTGATTCGCGAAGGAGAGTGGTTATATGCAGATAGCGATGGCATTCTTGTATCAAAAACCGAATTATCGATCTGATTTTGAGAATCATGGAGTTATATGCTCAAGCTCTATGTCTTTTAGATTTGTGATGAAAGCCATATAGCAGGCAAAATTCTAATAAGGGCATGCCAATTGCTATTTTCATGATTGTGTGAGGTTTTGTACAAATAAATGAACCTATTTTTTGATAATTCAAGGGTAACTTTGAACTATTTTTGTAGTATATTCATGGATAGAAGCGATGATAGTTAAAATTGCATCTGAGCTATCATTTTTCGCAAGTTTCATATTTGAAAGACAACATGTCTGCATTTCTTACTTAAACTATCATCGTATTTTTTAGAACACATCTTAAAATTTACTAGACCCAAGTGTTTGCATACAATCATCAAAAGGCACTTGATAACTTAATTTGCCCAAAGGACTTCATCTATGCAATAATGACTCATTAATTTCAGAGTGTATTTTGATAAATAGTTGATACCAGTGTAGATAGAAAATGCATACACGTGATAATTCATTTGAAAATTAGGACACCATTTTTCATCAAATTTATTTGGATGAATGATTTATGATAGTTCAAATAAGAACGATACCTAATAGTCCAAATAAAAATTCCATCGACCATTATCTCTAGATTGAAAGGGAAACAAAAGGCAAATAGAAGACAATCACAAACGTCAATTGGAAATTTGAAGACGCCCCCCCCCCCCCCCCTCCCACAACTTTTTAACCCATTTGAACACTAGAAAGTCACCATAAGAGATATACGAAGTCATTGACTCACGTATAGCCCCTGATAAAGGAAAGACACTATATCAAGCTTGTCCCAACAGCCACGTTTGGGCCTCCGGACAGTAATCAGGCCCCAAAGAGGATAGTCTTTAAGATCTACATTGTATTACTACAAATGGAATAAATTCTTACACAAGATTTTACTACTAAGAGAAGGAAGCAGGAAAACGCTACCCAAAAACATCTGCTAATTTCAACATATCTATGTTAGCACCACAAGAATCAAAGAAACTGGGCAGGCAAACACTAAGGAGAAGCAAAAGAAAAATGAAGCTACTAAATGATTCCTATATCCTCATGAATGGGATACCTAAATTTGCCGATGCTGTAACGAAATAGTGCAAGATGGCACAATATATCTACTTTCAGATAAAACCAGTTCTCCCACCCCTCTTAAAATGCCGTTCATATGTAGTGCTGAATTTGTCAACCAACTCGTTCATTGTGCTGCAACGATGAAAAACAGAAAAATGTTAGATCCCATTATTTTTAATCAACAGGATTCAAACTAACAAAAATTATACACAAGAGATGGCCAAGGGAACTGCTTCTTCTGCTTGTCGATAAATATTAACTTAATTCCTACCAGCTTAGGCTGCCCTAAGCTTATAAATGATATCTTAACCAAATTCACAGGACACCTCAATTTTATTCGCATCCCCACCTAAACATAATGCAACTTCGGCAAAAACCATTATTATCTGAACTTTAGTCCTAACATCGACACAATAATCTTGGATATTTCTTTAACAATGAAAAATGAAAAGGAGAAAAAGGGGAAGAAGAGTTGACTACTTTTACAAATCTCAAAAGTATGAGTTCAAGAAGCCTTAAACATCATACCTAGAGCAGTTGGTGAACATGGCCAGGTAACTGACTAACAATGTGTCATTATATTCCTGCACGCAAAATGAGAGCAAATAAAGCAATAGAATCAGAAAGAGGCAAAGGCTGATTGGTGCATCTAGAACAAATATGGGAATTTATAGTTAGCAGTTTCCAACCAACATTGCAATTACATATTTAACTATTTGAAGCTGATGAAGGTCTTATTAGAAAACTCTTCAAAAATATCCTGCAAATAAAGAAACATTTCCACCTCCAAAGGACAAAATGGAATACTAGATAGGCTACAATACTATAACCACATAAACTAAAATAACAAGGTCAAAGAACACCTACCTTCAAGAAATCATCTCGAAATTTCTTCGACTCAATTGTTGGTAATCTTCTTAAAAGACTGGAGACTTGCCTGAGCAATGAATTCTCAAAAGGAATTTCACCTACAATCACAGCAGGGAAGACATTAAAACTCTAGAGCCACTGCACCACGAAAATATTCTCTTCCATTTCCATGTTAATTGTCGAAACATTTTGTGAGACTAATATTCTCCAAAAGCAGTTTCAAGTAAAGATACATTCTGCTTGACTAGGATACTTCATGAGGCTATCTAAGCATCTTAGAATTTCAGATGCAAAATATATACACGTTAGCTTGTATCCAGGTTTTATCTATAAAGCTATATTTCTTAGTGAGTCTCTCCTAGTAAATTTCAAAAGCATCATTTACACTATAAGGAACTTCATCAATCAACAAGAATGTAGCTTCAACTTCTAGCCAAAACTTGATACCTTTTTGCATAGCAAGAAGATAATGATGTAACACTCTAATTCTGCTGCTCAGCATCTTGATAGCACTATGTGTGCCGGTAAGGTGCGCAGCCACTGCACAAATAGAACTAATGAATAAACAATAGACAAATCATGCCACTAAAAAAAATAGGGCAGCAGTAAGATCATTCTACTTTGTATAAAGCATCAATAAAAGCTTGAGCTTTGTGAAGACAAATGAAGTTAAAGGTGCTCACACTGAGTTGCAGCAGAGCCTCCATCAGATAGTTTGAGATGTGCAACATGATCAATAGATATCCGTTCAGCTTCAACGGTCTAGTAAGCAGTCAGGTATTGCAAGTGAGAACGAATTTGATAAATGTTCAGAAGAATTTGTGGAAAAGATGATATGATAAATTAATCAGCAGATACCTCTATAGTGTAGCTTGCTTGGACAAAAATAAGCTGTGGGATGCCATCAATAATGTGCAACTCTGAGTATCAATAAATAGTTAGAAAACCCAAAAAAAAAACCAGTAAATTCTCATTGTATCAGAAACTGTAGGAATGCAAAAGATGAACACAAGAAGATATTCTAATTGGAATTTTTGCGAAGTTTATAAATCATGGTTTCACACACAAAGCATAAACCCAAAAATCATTTGAGAAACGGTTTGAACAATAATGAGGGTCGTGGTGGAAGGCTATGTATAAGAAATATGTTATCTGCCACCCAGAAAGAAGATAATATAAGTAATATGACAGAGAATCAGTAATATGAAAAATAATATATACGCACCACTTTCATAGATAGTGATTGGCAAGTCCTTCTGTGCATGATTGATAAAAGGGTTGAGAAGAACGTACAAAGGACTTTCATTGATATCCATCAACTGATACAACAAAATATGCTATTGTTATGTCTTGACAAAAACTGAAGGGAAAAAACAATGCTCTGCAGGAAAAGCAAATGTAGACGGCAGAATAAAGTTATACTTGAATCACCAGCCTAGATGTCATTCTCAACACATTCTAGAAACGGAGATGTTATAACAAATTAAACTAATGGGAAATCACAAGACTGAATCTATCACCAGATTATAGGCAACTAATATCACCCAAAGATAAAAGAGCAAGTATGCATCGAAAAATCCAGAAGATCTCAAGGAAAATACAATTAAAAAATATGCAAATTGAATTAGCTTATAACATTCATTTTTTAAGAAGCATACAGCATACATGTAGCTCATTCTCCAATGCGCAATCTGCATAGAGTATATAAAATTCTTTAGTCTGTTGAGCGCCAAGGCAGCTTATCCATCTGGCATGGAGCTTGCATTGTATATGCTGCTTCAATGCTTTGATAAGAGGATGCTTCCAGCTTATAGATTGAAAGTTTCAACAATTTACTATTTTCAGTCTTTTCCAGAGTTCTGGGGAGGTCTTTCCTCATTTACTTCCTGGCTGATTTCCTCTCACACAGTTATTTGTACTGCAAGCCCTCAATACATTTCTCTATGATCATTAAGAGCATCATAATCACTTTTTACCCCAAAAGAACATTCAAACACTAGACCTTGCGCTTAGCAAGTGGCTAGGATACCACTAGCCAAGAAGGAACTCATAGAAAGTGTGATACTATGGTATCTCATATATATC
The DNA here is from genome assembly GCA_038996855.1 of Solanum aculeatissimum. NCBI lineage: Eukaryota > Viridiplantae > Streptophyta > Magnoliopsida > Solanales > Solanaceae > Solanum > Solanum aculeatissimum. The sequence goes on along the minus strand of JBCEWC010001484.1, from coordinate 33,495 downwards.
TCACTTGACCTAATACAAACAAAACTAACCATAAAGGCATAGCACATACCCATGTCTAAGATAGATAATTTTTCTAGTTCACAAACATAGCCTCCTAAAAAGCATCATATTTATATAGTCATTTTAACCCTTTCCTTATAAGCATCTTTTTGCACATGAATAGTGAAAACTACTATCTTTCTTAGATTGGATTATCCAGTGAAAAATGTATGTTTTTTAAATTGGGTTAATCCGTAATAGCCTTATTTTACTACTACTATATCTAATATCTAAAGGTTCTCGCAGTTGACGACCTTAGTATTGACAATGAAGAAGTTCATCCAATAACTTGGAGGCAAACCCAGTCCGTTTTTCCATAAGAGAGATATTCACTTGACATGAATGAATGCATATACACCAGATGTATAGACATTAAAGTCTAGATGATGAAGAATCAAAAACATAAAAAGATGGTTATAACATGCAGAGTTAGTGCTCACTCTCACTTCTCAATTACTGAACAGAAAAGAGAAAAATATAAACAAGAAATTACTTGAATATGAGACGATACTTCGTTGTCCAGATTTCTAGCACATAATTTAAATTCTTTCTGTTTTGGGGGCTTTAAATTCATTTAACTACACCATCAAAATTTTAAATTTTGTTTTGTCAGGAGGAGTATGTCATGCTAATGTGTCTTGCATGATCCACATCTTAGGGTCAGGCGTGATGAGCACGTTGAACTATCCATGTAGCTGAGAGCTCTCACAGGCCAGGCACAACGACGCAATTATTAGGGGTGCACTCTACCACTGAGCTAATAGCTTGTCATGTGAACCTCCCACTAGGGGGCCCGCTATGCCAAAAGCGAGAAGAACCCCATCCCTCTCTTTCCTTTTTTCGCCCCCATGTCGCCACACGGGAGGAACACCTAGAAGGAACAAAAGAAAGATCTTATTGTTTCTTCAACAATTTCTTATCTCTAGTGGACCTCTCAGTAGGATTCGAACCCAAATGAAGTTCTAACCATCTATCAGAGAAAAAAGAACAAAAGATCTTGTAGAATTCCCAAGAAATTCTTTGATTTCTTACGGAAACAGATGATTAATCATCTGTTGATTTAAAATGAATTAGAATAAAGAAATGATATTTTAGGGATAAGGAATAAATTAAACAAACAAACCATGGAGCAATCTTTTCGTAGGCGTTTGTCCTCAATTAAATCGAGGGATCAAATTGATTATAGAAACATGAGTTTAATTAGTCGATTATTAGTGACCTTGAACAACAACGATTACTTACTCTTGCTATAAAACAATCTCGTAATTTATCTTTGTTACCTTTTCTCAACAATGAGAAACAATTTGAAAGAACTGAGTCGACCGCTAGAACTATTGGTCTTAAAGCCCAAAATAAATAGGCTTACTTTTTCTTCACTTGAATCATAATTACAAGAATCTAGATTTGAGTATCGTGTGGTAAGAAAAAAATTGAATCGAAAAAAAGAAATTTGTTTTTATTAAATTGAATGTGATCACATTTTGACTACTTTAGAATATTTTCTCATACTAATTCCTACTCTACCTTCCCGGAGTTCATTCTCTGGGTAACTCAATTTAAATTATTCTTGTGGATTATTTTCAATCTACTTCCTTTATGATTTTATTCGAAATCATATAAAGGCAATTCCTATTTAATACAGCTATTTGTGCTTCAGTAGCCAATTGTTCTCGAATGGAACCATTCAATGGTGTATGTAAAATATCACAGTGTGATAAAGGAATCAATTAAAAAAGATTCCCTAATTCCAATTAGGAATTCATTGGGCCCTTTAGGAACATGCCTTCCAATTGAAAATTTTTATTCCTCTTACCATTTAATAATAATTCATAATCATATCTTAGTAACTAAATATTTGCAATTTGACAATCTAAAACAAACTTTTCAAGTGATTAAATTTAAATATTATTTAACGAATGTAAATGATTTTTTTTTAATCTTGATCCATGCCATAACATTATTTTAAATCCATTCAATTTGAATTGGTCTTTTCTCCATCACAATTATTGTGTAGAGACATCTAAAATAATTAATTTTGGACACTTTATTTGTGAAAACGTAAGTATAGCCAAAAAAGGACCCCCCTTAAATCGGGTCAAGTTATACTAGTTAAACTTTTCCTATATGAAACTAACTTATCAACTTGTTTTGTGGAAAAAATCGTCATTTCATTTAACAGTTGAATTTGTGAAAAGAGGATAAAGGCAAGTGGGTTAAGGCTGATCAAGTTCATTCCCTTGAGGATAAAAGGGCATAAGTCATGATTTAATTCAAGAATAAGATCTTCCCTAAGAAGATGTATAGTACATGAGGGAAGCAGGTATAAAAGCCTCTTTCACCAAGATACTAAAATGGAGGGAAAACAAGATAATAACTACAAGCTTCTTGGGGGGTTTTCTAATGTCTTCTATTCTCTGCAAAACCTCCTTTTATAAGTGTAAAAACTGAATTGTCGCCTAAATGTGAAACAACGGCACGCTTGGATACCGAAAACACTATCCCATAGCATGCGTTTAAGCTTTAATGCCTCACTTGAATTTGATGGGGCATGGGGGCACGTGACTCGAGATCAATTGTTGGGATTCCGAGGCCAACTATGATTGCTTCCAGCTGTAAGGTGATCTCTCCGGGTGAGACTTCTCTCAGATGCCCAGCTACGGAGACGTCCTGCTCGAGCAGGTGTCTAAGGCTTCTTGTACCATACCAGGGAATGTCTTCTCAGTTCTCCCTGGTTCGCCTGCAAACATTCCTCCGTATATTCGGTTTCACCACGTGTCATGGTGTGATTCACCCTTCCCATAAGAACCGTTTTTGCCCCAATACACAACTATCAGTTTAATATTTCATTCACTACCACAAATGTAACATCGAGGTAAAAAATAAACTACATATCTAAATCGATCTGATGCATTACATAAGCACTACTTTATGCAAAGGAAAAAAAAAACTCACAGCTTTGTGAATGTGCATATCTGATTCCTGAGCATCACTCCCTGTTGAATACCATCCCAGTATATAGAAATTCGGAAACACCTTCTTATCTGCTCCACATTGCCAACATTAGTATATGAATTATCATAAGCAAAATAATCCAAGGAAACCTAGGTGGAGTGGAAAAATCTAACATCACTTTGTTGTTTTCCACCCATTTGAGATCAACCATGACCATTGTACGAGAAAAAACAACGAAAATGCATCATGCAAACACAACTTAAACAGAAAATTTGTTTATGCAATAAGCGAAATCGTCCAAACTCCACCTAATTCTCCTTGTACAAAATCATAACATTTTAAGGACAGAATAAACTTACAGAGCTCCTGCTTCTTTTCAAGGAAGGCGCGGTCAAGGGAGTGAGTGGATGGATCATAAAGAAGTTCGAAGCTGTTGAAGATCTCAACAGTTCGTCCGTTCTGTACGCCGATGACGCAACCGAATACCCTAGGCGGTGCTGGAGGTGATGAATCATCTCCGGCACCAGTATCGGCACTGGCATCGGCACTGGCATCGGCACCTCCACCGACACCGATGGCCTGAGATTTGACCCGAGTGTAGTGATCGGATATGTTGAGTATAACGAGCGGGTGAAGCTTGAACGTTAAGCCGCTGCTAGATGATGTCGCCATTGTTAGCACTCCTCTTTTTCTATTCTACTCTCTACTACTTTTTTTTACTCTGGGATTTTATTTTATATATATATATATATTATTAATATATAAATAATAAAATAAATAATTTAGTGATTATTTAGTGTTTTCAATTAAACAAGAGTAATTTTATATTTATCTTGATATTATTATACTTTATACCTCACAGAATGAATATGTTTTGAAAGGTAAAAAAACTAAAATTTTAAAATGTAAAGAGTTGAATTTATAAATGTAGATTAAAGATAGCGAGTTAAAATGATCAAAATGCGTGATGTAAATATTATTTAATGCTTAATTGGTGTAAATAAGATTAAAAATAAAAATAAAAACTATGAAATTGAATCAAGATAATAAGGTGAGCGAGATCAAATGCTAGGAGCGTGAGCGTACAGAATCGTAGGGATAAACTTGATTTTGTTGATATAATTTAGAATGGAAAATAATGAAATTCAAAGAATTATTACGTAGTTGATTTAGAGGTGAAGCATGCAGATATTGAATGACGTATAAGTAATATCATATTTAGTAGTTAGTTAGAAAGTAAGTTATTCGTGTCACAAAATTAATATAGTATTCAGTTTATAATTTAGAAACACGTATAAATATATGTATAAGTTATGAAAAAAATTGTGTATTATTTATGCAAAATAAGCATTAGAACAATTAATACGTGAATAGCTAGATTTTTATATAACTAATATTTATATAAAAAATATATAATTTTTGTCATAACTAATACATGCATAATTCTAATCGACCATCAAACGACCTCTAATACTTATTTTGCATAAAATAATGTCTGATGGGTAAAATGACTAAAAAAACTATTAATGACTAAATTCAAGAATCAATTTTCGTGGAGCTAAACCTCATGAATTTTTTAGTTACTTGTGCATGGGTGCATGCATCTATTAAGTAAAATAATTGACGGAGATCTCAAGCACTTTTATTACGTCTTAATTGTTAATCTCATTACCAATGTTATTTGTAAATTATCATAGTAGTTAGGTGTTAATATCGTTTGTCAATATCTTTTCACACTTTTCAAATTAATTATATTACTTTTATTCAAAATCATGGTGCATAAAAACATGAAGGAGTGCAATATAAATGAACATTTGGAAGTCCTAAATCCTAATAACAAATCTACTATTATACTATAAGTGTGAATAGCAGGCACGTCTTCATCGACGTGTCTATTTCAGCTGCTTATTTAAGTAGATAGTTGTTGATTAACATGTCTGCTTGAGCTGCTTGATTTTATTATATTATTTCTATTAATTATTTCTTTAGCTGCTTCAATTATATTTTATAATATTATTCTTAATAAATTATTTTTTCAGTTATTTTAACTATGATTATACTATATCACCTAAATTAATTATTTTATATCGTGTAAATATTAAAATTATGATAAAATAAATACAAAATGATAAATTAAATCTTATATTATTAGTAGATAACCAAGCACGTCTTGGTTTTAACTGTTTGCTTAAGCAGACAACTGCCGATTGACGTATTTGCTTGATCTGTTTGATTTTGCTATATTATTTCTATTAATTATTTCTTCAGCTACTTTAACTATTCTTTATAATATTACCCTTAATAAGTTATGTTTTAACTACTATATTATAAGTGAGAATAGCAGGTACGTCTCGGTTAAGCAGACAGTTGCCGATTGACGTGTCTGCTTAAGCTACTTAATTTTATCATATTATTTCTTTAGCTACTTCAATTATATTTTATAATATTACCCTTAATAAATTCTTTTTGTATAGTCAAAATATGCACGTGCTATCTCCACTAGTGCTAGTTATTATAAGTATGTATAATTTGGCAGTTGAATTTAATTATTTCTTTTGAATAAAATTTAAATCAACTATTATCATTGAAAAAAATATATATAATTAAATTAAATTAAAAATAATTTATTTAATTGAAATGATTCTATTTTTAGCTTCGATCAATTTTTACCTAAATCGTGAACAGTCATGTCCACGAGTAGTACTATTTATTGAGTATATCGAGACGGATAATTATGCTTGTCGAATTTTAAATATACCAATATGCTAGCCGGCCAATAAGATACTATTGGTATAGTATCAAATTAGTAATTAATGGTCAGTTATTGTTTTCACTTTCACTCACCGATATATTAAACTCCTATCAAACTAAATACTTCCTCCGTTTATTTTTACTTGTCAATATTTCACTTATCAAGGTCAAATTATATGAACTTTGACCAATATTTTAAAATGTATTTTTCACCATATTAACATGAGAAGAATTGTCACTTATAATATTTTTCGTATAGTTTTCAACCATCTAAATTTAATATTTCAAATAATAAATTTAGTTACTTCAATTTGACTTAAAAGTTTAGTCAAGTTGATCTCAAAAAATGAATCAGTGACAAGTAAAAGTGAATAGAGGGAGTAATTTTTTAAATCCTATTTCAACTGATAGGTCTCCGTACATTTTACCCTCTCCAAACTTCACTTATCGAATTGAACTGAATATATTATTGTTGTTATTATTTAAATTGATAATTTCGTAATCACAAAACATAATGAGAAATATATTAAATTTAAATTTTAAAAGTGTATGTATTTATTAACAAATATACTTATCATAAAAATATAATTAGTAAATCTTAACAGATTAATGAATTACCATATAAGAAAATTAAATAATCCGTCCTCGACTAATAAATTATTAATAATAAAATTTTAATTCGATAATTCAATACCAATAAGCCAATAAATTAATTTTGCGGAGTAATGGTCACATTTCCCAATATAGGGGATAGAAACGACCAAACCCCAATCTTTGCCCATCACAAATATATGCCCACACACAATCACTACACAACAAGTTTTCACCTCTGCCCTTGTCCTCACCGTCTCCTCCGTCGACCGTCGTCTTCCTCACCGGCGGCTCCACCTCTTCTTCCTTCAATCGACTACAATTTATTGTATAATACGGACAAAAGAGGGAAGAAAACTCGATCAAAGTCATGGCGATGAGAGACTTGGTCACCGGTGCTCCAAGTTGTGGCGAACCTTCTTCTTCTTCTAATCCACTTGGTGCGCTTGCTAACGCACTTATCGGCTCTTCATCTAAGACTCAGGTACATCGTGACTTTTTATTCCTTCGTGAAACAGTTTATGAATACTGAATTCCGACCGAAATGGATGTATGTTATTCGGATTAAGATGATTTTGTACTTGATTGATTGATATACAATCTCATATACGAAGGAAATTGTTCATCTATGTCTGCTACTTTTTTTTGTTTACGTTTTGTGAAAATTGCTAGTGAATTAGTTCGATTTGCTAATTGAGTTGAGTTTAGTAGTCGAAGCACCTATATATTCTTAAATCTCGATAAGGTTATTGCTTATAGCTGTGGTATTTTTGAAGCATATGAGCAAGCACTTTATTAATATTGATGGATTCAGAGTGAAATGGATGTATATAATTGGGATTAAGGTGCAGTTTATTTATTGATATATACACTCTCATACACGAAAAATTTCATTCACAAATGTTTTTCTAGCTGTTTGCTTGTTATGTATTTCCTTTAAATTGCTGACGAATTAGTTCAATTTGCTAATTTTGAATCTGTGCGGATTTTTATGTAGTTGAGTCTAGTGTACTTTAATAGACACATCATTTTTTCTATAGCTTGATGCAACTATAGATTCTGAGATGAGAAAACCTCGATAAAGTTATTGTTTGATTGCTCTTAGGATAATTCATGACCGGGAAGTGATTCCTGTGGTATTTTTGAAGCATATAAGCAAGCAGCTATTAATGCCGACTGAATTCAGAGGAAATGGATATATATTATTGTGATTAAGGTGCAGTTGATTGATTGATTATTTGATATCCAATCTCACACATGAAGAAATTCGTTTACATGTGTTTTTTCTAGTTGCTTGTTTCATATACATCCCTTTAGTTCAATTTGGTTATTGTGTATCTGTGCAGAACTTTATATAGTTGAGTTTAGTCCATTCTAATAGGGACACCACTTCTTTCCAAACTATTTAGATAGAGATATACAAAACTATTTATGCTACTTTAGTTGCAAATAACTTAAATCAGAGCCTACCTGGCTTGACTGTCCACCTCTATTATTCATGGGAGAATTAAACTGATGTTTGGAAATCACTCTTCTTCTTCCTCATTGGTGCATGAATTTTACATCGAGCTAGATGATTACTTTTCTACTGATCCATTAACTTAAAACATTTTGATGTTTAAAAACAAAGGGTTTTATTACCCAGTGATGGATAAAGGTAGAGTGGAATAGTTGAGATGTGTTCAAGCTAGCTCAAACACCACCTTTATCCTTCCAAAAAAAATAAAAATCTGAAGGAATAGGCATCTCTAACGTCTACTCTATACTAGCATTAGCATAGTTGTAAATGTATTGGCTACATGGATGTATCTGCATTGAACAATTTTGAGTACAGAAATAGCTTGAGAAGGACACAAATTTAAGTTTGGATGGCTTAAATGACATTTCAGGGTCATGGTTTATTGTGTGTAGATGTGTTGTGGACTTGCATTAACTTGATTAATGATTCATCTCTCTTACAGGAAAGGCTAAAAGAGATCCCTACATCAGTAAGTACATCGTCCAATGGCAACTTCCTTGCGGGTGTTGAAGAACCATTTGTCTCACTTCCGGGATCAGAGTTTGAACATACACTTCAGCCAAATATTCAGGTTAATATATATAGATTTTTGTGGGTTTAGGAGGGATCCAACTTTGAGTGCATTACTCACTTGTAATACAACTTTCTCAGGGTTCCCAGTTCCTTCAAAGGTTTCGTTCTGCAGATCAAAACAGGCTTGCTGATGCTTGGGATGAGATACAAAGGCCTCCCCTTCCTGTTGCTTATGGAAGTCAGAACGTGACAAACATCCCTTTGGAGCATGCCCGGCTTCTACCAGATTTGAATGGTAATACTAAACAGTCTCTTCAATCGTTACTTTTGATGACTTTGAATACGAATACATGCAAATGTGTTGTTGTGTGTATTTTTCAATATGGCACTGAAAATCTGTAGTAGAAGATCCTGGGAGGAGGGGGGAATTATACCGTGGATGAAGATATTCATATTTGATTGTTGAAAAGCCAGTAAGAGTTCATTTATTGTGCTTCAACTTTTTTTTTTGTTTTTTTGATAAAGGTAAAGTTGAGATTGTGCTTCAACTTTTCAAAGGACATGATAGATATCTATATCTTCTACCATCTAGGTAAAATCCAAAAGGCACATTTGAGAAAATGATTGAACTTGTAGCTATGGCATTTCACATATCCAACTTGATGCTTTCCTTTTATTGTTGGACAAGTCAGTATCAATAAGTTTATGTGGATGGTGATTGCAAACATTTGTGAACATATGAGGAACTAATCTCACAAACTTTGTTGTATGTTCATATGAGTTTGATTTCCTTTTCCCTAATCTAGGGCCTCCACAACAAGTATTGTCAAGCTTTCTGCACTCGTTTGTCAACAGCAGTCATGGTGGTGTTCCATTTCGTCCTGCTTCACTGCCATTATTAGGTTTATCAGAAGGTGACAAGCAATGCATACGGGACCGTAGCACAATCATGGCCCGGCATTTTTTTGCTGATAAAAGTGAAGACTTTATAAATGGGCAGGTTTGGTTTCTAACTGTGTAATCCTACTCAATTAATGTCACTGCGGTATTATCATTCAGTCTTAGTCTCCAAACTATTTCAGATGTCCATGAAACAAAAATTCACCGCTCTCGTAACAAATTTTACCTTTTTTTGAATTGGAAATCTGACATGGTATTAAAAGTAGACACTGGTTTTGATGGAAGATATAAATAATAACTATCTCTTCTGTCTGGCTGTTCAAAATAAATATCCAAAACAAAACAAAGTAGCTTATGTTCTTTGGTGATGTGATGTGTGAATAATGATGTTTGCGACTGTATTTTCCATCCACCATAATTCATTGTAGTTATGTTATTTTCTATATGCATTTGCTATGTGATGGACTTTTTGAACTTGTTGCATTTACAAAAAGTTTCATCTCATCTCTTTTTGGACTATAGAAAGGAAATTGTAGGGCATGGAATGCGGTTCCACTTGCACTGATGTGGGTTGTTTGGAGAGAGAAATAGGAGAACTTTTGAAAGTGTAGGGTCAAGTTTTCTCAGTTTAAAAGGAGTCTTCGTTCCCTTATTTTCTTTTGGTGCTCACAGAAAGTCCCTTGTTGTTTATAGGATTGGGTGAAGTTTGTAGATAATTGTATCTTTTTGTAAATTCTCTACTTTTTGGGATATCTCTTGTATATGGTTGTTATGGCCATGTTTATGAATGAAAATTCTCGTACTTGATTAAAAAAAGGAGGAAGTTGATAGACTTTCATAACTGTAACCTGAAAATCCAAACAGATTTGAGACTGAGAAGATTGTGTATTGGTATTTATGAGCAAGAAATAAAAATAATTTTTGTTTCAACTGTAAGATTGTACTGTGTTGCTTTGGTTCTTCAGTTATTCAAATGTGCCAAAATACGTCTGTGCTCTCTGTTGGTTATCTATTTTATCTTCCTATAACTATATCACTAATTAGCTGTCTTATTCATCAGGTTAATGCTCTGTTGTCTTCTTTAGAGATTGATAATCATGTTAGGGCAAGGGGCCCTGTGCCGGGAAGATATCCCGAGCTTGAGGAGTATTGGAATGAGTCATTAGCTATGAAACCTGCGCCTCATGTTGCAGATGGATGGATTAATGAGTTTGCACAAAACCGAGTAGGACATGCTGACCCCAATGCTTGGGTCCAATCATTTGAACAACAACATGGTGCTAATGGCTGGGCATCTGAATTTGAGCATGTAAGAAAGTTTTATTGAACTCTTGTATAATGTGGGGTTGCATTTTTGTTGAGAGGGGAAATAGAAGCGGGAAGAATCTACCTTTATGAATATTGTCATGCTCAGTGGTATTAGATTCATAATAGAATAATTTGGATCTTTACTGCACAACTTCTGAGCAAAATGCATTCGAGCTGAGTAGAGAGAACAGTTATATGTAGATGGAGGGATGGACACACGAGGGTGGGGGTGGGGGAGAGAGATCATGCTAATTATGTTTAGAGCATTTATATTTTTTAGCAGTTATGGACTAAAGCATCCTTTACATAGAATTTAAAGAGAAGCCTACATGCACTTTTACACACACAAAAAATAATGGAGAGGGGGAAACACGGGTTAGCCTGTAACAGAGAACATGCTAAGGCTAATTGTGTTTCATCTTTTTCATTTGGTGTGGCTGATAAAACATACATGTCAGAAAGACTGATGATGATGTCCGCTACTCTCTCTCTCTCTCTCTCTCTCTCCAGTTTCCCTTTACCTCACTCTCATCTTTCCTTGTTAGCTATTGTTGTTTATGGGTACAATTTCTAATGATTGCAGGAGCAATCCCAACTTGGAATGGTTGGTCAAATGAGAGGTGCAAATATTCCTAACCTAGCAGCCATGGAACAAACACGTATGTTGGCTCACACATTAGCTCAAAACAGTGACCCAAAATTTCAGGTTTTGTGCTAGGTCTTAATATTTTTTTTTAATATTTGCTTAAATAATGTTGTCATTCTTCTGTGCATACTATGACTGGTTATCGACGCATGTGGGGTAATTGGGACCCACCCTAAGTTAAGGGCATAGTGTAGTACCGGAACTGATCAACTGTTAGGTTCATCATGATTATTTGAATATTTTCCTTTGCCTTGTTAAAAACTTCATATGTCTACACCTCCTTGTGCATGGAATGGGAACGTCTGAAGTGTTGTGACATTACAATCCTCTCATACTTTTGGCAAACTGTACTTTATGTATTTCCCATTTCTTTCTTTCAAATTGTCCACCAAATACAGGATGGAATTATTCTTTTCCAGCTGCTTAACAGATCTGCTGTATGCTCAGACAATAACCAACTGGTCTCTGTTAAACTGCGGAACAAAAATCACAACTGTGAAGAGTGAAGAAATGCATGATTATTTGTCTCTCCTGCCACATTGCACCACAAGCACCTAGAAGCAATTTGAAACCCCGTTTTTTGCAATATCTCATGACTACAAACCTCCTTTTCAGGCTTCGGATAGGCTATATGAGCTTTCTCACACAGATGGCTTTTTTCCTATACCAGGAAATGGTGACTACTTACTATAAACTATAAAACAAATCAGAAACTGATTGCCAACCTGAACCATCACAAGGACATACTTCCTATCTTTTTTTTTGATCTGCACCGGGTGTCCGAGTCTCTTAGAGACCCGACTAATCCCGGGGATGCACAAAGGACATACTTCCTATCTAATGAGGATAGTTTAACAAATTGAGTATTATATATAGAGTGGAGGAGATGTTAGCCGATAAATATTTCTGTTCATTGGTTTATTTTTGTATGTCTGCTTATTGCATTTGTACCTGCAGTAGTATATGACTACTTTAACAATTAATGTAGAATTCCAAATTTCTCCAATTTGTATCCAAGATGAGTCGTGGTGAAATTTCTATTGAAGAAAATCAATTCAAGCCTGCTACAATTTCTTCTGGGGATTGGGCAGCAGAATATGAACAGCAGCATAATGGAGGTCAAGCATGGGCTGACCAGTTTGCACATGAGGAGGCAAGTACAAGTTCATTGCACGTGTTGATTTTTTTTTTGGTGTAAGGATTAAAGCATTGAATGTGTTGATCTTATCCCAGAAGTTGTGGGTTATGTCTCGTCTATGATGAGTATGAGATGCGCTAAAGTCTGTTGAACCTGGAAATTTTTCACCTGAGATGCTTTGAGCTAATCTCAGCTTACTATTTCCTCTTGCTGATAGACTTGTTAAATTGTTGACTAGTTTTGCAGCAGGTGTTAGTACTCTATATGGAGAACACCTAATGTATGCGGTTTGAAGCATGATTGTGGTTGCTGAATTTCCTTTAACATGTTATGAGTAAGTCCTTTCACATTGATGTGAACACTTCGTATGTTGTTTTCAGCTTTCTCGTGGACCACAAGGGTGGGTGAATGAGTTTTCTGCTGAACGTGAGCAGCATGGATCTGTAAATGATGAGTGGGTGAGTGAATTTTCAAAGTTGAATATGAATGATGATTGGGCAGATGAATTTGGGCGTCAAGTTGCTGAAGGAGCCTTTGGTGAAACCTCTGCTGATAGCTGGGCAGAGGCTTACGATGAGTAAGTCTATTGATGTTCAAGAAAATATGAATTATCTGGTATTCCATTCGTGATAATATATGAGACTTTTCCTTTGTCAAAAAGATAATATATGAGACTTTTCCAATTACTGATTTTTTTAATACTTTTTTTTTCTTTTTCATATCATGAGTTTCCAAAATGAGGCCCATGAATCACCTATATATAAAGAATCTCTCCTATTATTTTGTTCGTCTTTGTCTTGGTGATACTATGTTTTTCATCCATCATGTACTCATCCCTGTCTTCTCTTGTTCTTTGCCCTTCTTTTTAAAGGAAGATATTTTCTGAAAGGGGAAAGCGAAACTCTATGCCCGTCCTCCTTTATCCCCTAAAATCCCTGATAGTACCTCCCTCTTTCTGAGGCTTCCCCCTATATTCTCCCATTTCTTTCATTTTTTTACCAGTCTTTTCATGGCAGAAATTGGCAAATCTATTCATATCTGTTGTTTCTTTTGATTTTTCATACTGCTATGCAAGGCTCATGCATTTCCCTGAATTATATGCTTGGTTTTACCATTTTCCAACAGGTATATGAACGAGCAAGCTGCTCTCAAGCAGAAATCAGACGCATCAAGGGGAGTTTATGTGTTCTCTGATCTGAACCCTTATGTTGGTCATCCTAACCCTCTAAAAGAAGGGCAAGAATTGTTTCGTAAGGGTCTCTTAAGTGAAGCAGTTCTTGCTTTGGAGGCTGAAGTCTTGAAGAACCCTGAAAATGCTGAGGGTTGGAGGTTACTTGGCATAGCACATGCTGAAAACGATGATGATCAGCAGGTTAATATTAGTTTACCCATTCTTCCTTCATGAATCTTTTTGTATCTTTTCTGTATCATTTCCATATGTGTTTTATCTGCAAAAGGATCAAATTCTTGTGAATGATTGATGAACTGTAACTGCATTTCTATTCTCTCAGCCTTTCACATTAAAAACTTCCTATGCCATGATTATAAAACATTGACATGCTTGATTACAACACAAGGTTTTTTCATTATTAATTATCTTTGTATCTGATTTTGCTTTAATAGTCATGATACTACCCAGAAGCCTCTAGATATCCTGAGATAGTAAAAAAAAAAAAAAAAAAGAGCCTAAATTGCCGGTCTGGTTCTTGTTGAATGATAGAAACATATGATTAGATAACATTGTTAGAGGGTTCACCAGCAAGTTTTTGATCCTTTTTTCTTGACATAAGTTTACCTTCAATTTATTTGATGGGTTGTCAAATGGTATTTGGCATTAAGACCCTTGAATCTGCTGGAGGTTTCCCTGAATCTAGCTCAAGCTCAAGCCATTATCTGTTCTACAAAATTTTGATTCTTAATCTCTATTAGAACGTATTACCAATTGAATTCGTGAGTTTAGTTGTTTAACTGTTATAATGGTCTGTGATACCCGAAGAATTGCGTGAATTGAGTTGTCCCATTGTTACTGTTTGATCAGAGATCATGCTGAAAAATAATTGATTTCCTAAGTAGCATTAATCATGTAATTTTTGGTAGCAAATGTGAGGAGTTGGTCCTGAAAACCAATGATGCATGCTGATATGTTTATGGTTCCGAGTTCCTTGAGTAACAAATGCTCAACTTATTTTGTTGGTAAGGCATAACATCATAATCATCTATTCACAGGCTATAGCTGCTATGATGCGGGCACAAGAGGCTGATCCGTCAAATCTGGAAGTTCTTCTCTCCCTTGGAGTAAGTCATACAAATGGTAAGTAGTCAGTTCGATAGAGACTTCTTATTAATTCAAGTGAGAAATTGTGATGGATGAGCGTAATTTTGACAAGTGAGGGAAGTATAGTAGAAAGGATCATCCACCTTCAATCAAGAGATTGGAGTACTGAGTTACACACGGGAGCAAAATGGAAAAAAGGCCACCATTGACTCTTGGATGGGAGGGCCTGGGGTTCATATTTAGAAAAAATAGGATCAGCCTAAATTTGTAGGATACTGTTTTGATGGGACTTGGAGCTTCTGCTCTGTTCGAACTTTAGTGCTGCTTCTTATGCGATACGGGTTCCTAGTAATAATTGCTAATGTAATTTAGAAACTTCAGAAATAAAAGAGCAAGAGTATTACTGTTTAGTTAATTTATTCATGTTATTATGACGTGAGGCATTGAGGCAACTTTGTCTTGTAGGGGCTTTAATTTAAAGTTTGATTACATTCGCATTATCATTTGATCCTCTAGATTTATTGCTTTTTGTAGCCTCCAACTGAGTTTTGAAATGTTTGCCTCATGACAAGTAAATAGCATACTGGGTAATGGACATTCTCATGAGGAACACAACAAACATGAAAGGAGTGATTCTTTGTTACATTTGTACTTATCCTGATTTTACACGTAGGCTGTAATTTTTGTCTTTTAAGGATTATTAATTCTAGCTTATTCAAAAAGATATTATTTCCTTTTTTTTGTAATTGTCCAGAACTGGAGCAACAAGCTGCATTGAAGTATTTGTATAGTTGGTTACGCCACCACCCTAAGTATGGGAGTATTGCACCTCAGGAGCAGCCTGTCTCTTTCTACCATGCTGATGTAAGACTCCTTATTTAGCTTCTCTTCCTACCTTTCCCCTCCCGTGCTCTCCTTCACACCTGAGGTGGATGCGAAGCTGAAGTATACCAATTGCTGAATGTTGTTAAGGGGTATTTTAAACTCTAAAGTCCTAAAATGCAACTCTATTTTTTGCTATTGTGGTCAATCAATCATCCTGGCTCTTTCTTGCCTTTTTTCTTCATCATCCTTTTTCTTTTGTCAGGATTGGAGAATGAAAGGAGGCAATAGCGTAGGAATTGTAAATGAAGGGCGACTGACTGAGATGTTTATTTTTTGTGATACAGGTAGCTAGATTGTTTACAGATGCAGCTCAAATGGCACCTGATGATGCTGATGTTCACATAGTACTTGGGGTATTATACAATCTATCAAGAGAATATGACAAAGCTATAGAGTCTTTTAAGACAGCACTAAAGCTCAAACCTAGGGATTACTCACTCTGGAATAAGCTTGGTGCAACACAAGCCAACAGTGTGCAGAGTTCTGATGCAATATTGGCTTATCAGCAGGTATTCTTCATTTCACCTAATGAATACTCACTTTCCTCTGTTTGGACATCCGATGGTGAATCTGCCTGGATATGTTACCTTGTTGCTTGTATACAACCTTACAAGAAGTTACCTATGATTTGCATATCGACTCTGCCATACAAGTTTACTAATACTCAATACAGTCAGGGAGTGTGTCGATATTGTTACCGCTAACTCTGCAATTCTTACTGCCCCGGGATTCGTAGCAGTATGATAGTGTGTTGAACTGAAAGATGTTACCTATGATTTGTATGATAGTGTGTTGAACTGAAAGATGTTACCTATGATTTGTATGATAGCATGTTGCAATGAAAGATGTCACCCATCAGATGAGCTTGTTGTGTCTATCTTGGAACTGAATCTTTGAAAGACGTGTTTGAATATTTTTTAATTCACTTAGATGTGTACTTACTCCTTTTAGATGTGTTACTCCTATAGAGCAAGTATAGAGTCTTAGGTACGGTCGTACGGAGCTGTGACTTTACTGTTTTGAGATAAGGAGAAGTGTTTTGGTAGATTCCCACCATTAGTTTTTGTCACATATGCTGCCTTCTGCTTTTGTATCATCCATCTTCTTTGTGTGTGCACATATCCATATCTGTAGATTTGTCTGAAGAAAAATCGATTTATTGACATTTCAATTTTAATTTCTCAGGCGCTAGATATAAAGCCTAACTATGTACGTGCATGGGCAAACATGGGCATCAGTTATGCCAACCAGGTGATATTCTATGCCTTTGGAAGTTATATAAAGTATAAACCGCACTTGCAAATTGTTTGTGTTCTCAAGTTACACTTCATTCCCAAGTTAATAATAGTAAGCTATGTTGCTCGGACTCTTCAAAAGTGTCAACGGGGGCCTGGCGGATTCTCCAAAAGTTAGTGTATTTTCAGAGAATCCTACCCAGGTGCGGCATTGAAAGTGAAGAGTCCGTGCAACTTAGGTAGTTAGCATATTTTTTGAAGTTTGGTTGTGATTACGTTATTATCTCCACGGTTGATCAGATCATGTGGTAGTAGTTACTGTCAGTTTATTGCTGTTCTAGATGAATTCTTCATAATCCTGTGCTGAACAGTGTAGAAATACCAATCCTCCTGAAGTTTACCAGTTCTTTCATCCATCCCAAAAAATAATAATCTAGTCGTGAAGTTGTTTTATATCAATAGCTTCCCAGAGCCAATTGCTAAGAGACATCTAATTGCAACATCCTCTCTCCTGGTCCAGACTGTAATTCGCAATGCAATGCTGTGTTCTGTTTTCATCTAAATATAATTTCTTTATCATCTCAATTCTCAAGCCTGATTTGTTTCACTTGATTATAGAAGTGCATGGAGTATAATTTCAAATATTTTTTTTTTGCATACAGGGTATGTATGAAGATTCCATCCGTTATTATGTCCGGGCACTAGCAATGAATCCCAAGGCAGATAACGCCTGGCAATATTTAAGAATATCTCTGAGGTACAATATCACATGATGAAAATTCCACATGTTGCTGTATTGTGTTGCAATTTCATTAACTGGGTTTTTTTAAATCCTATTTTGTTTGGCAGCTGTGCATCTCGAAATGATATGTTAGAGGCATGTGACTCGCGGAATCTTGATGTTCTTCAGAAGGAGTTCCCTCTGTAATATAAATTGGGCTTAAGATGCTGATTTGAGAGTAGAAGCTTTCGATTTCGATTTCCCTCCTCTTAGAGAATATCCCAAGATTCACATCCTCTTTAGCCTTGTTTACATGATTTGCATAATTATATTCACCGTTTCTGTAGCTCATAGGATCCCGCAACGTCTGCAAGCTATAATATTGTTTTATCCCGTTGAGATCAGAACTTAGAAGGTCAGGCATCACACGAGAGTGAAAATTAAGCCAGACTTGACAATGGTCCTGAACTAGCAGAGTCAAAATTATTCATGTGCCATCATTCAGTCATATTGTATTGTAGGAATGATGATGTAATGTAATGAGTAATAAACTTTTGAGGTGGGTTGGGGGCTGGAAGATATAAAGCTGCAAAGAGAACATAAATGTAATAAACTTGTAAAGTTTGTCATATTCCATGAAATGTCATTTCCTTCTGGTCTAGGCAAGGGAAGTTCCTCAAAATCTTTTCAATAAAATTCAAAACACAAAATAGTGAAATGTTAAATTCTGAAGATGTTCTGAAAGATGATCTTTTCCAATATTTGAAACACAGAAAAACTAGATGCGCACTATCAGAAGTGAATCACAAGCTCATAACTGAACAAAAAGAAATCAATTGAAGTAGATGAGACATAAGATAGGGAAAAGGGAAGCAGTGCTACACAAATAAATACTAGTCATTTCCTGCCAAACCTGGCACACAAATATAAACAGAAAATGCAACTTCTCCTACCAAAAAGAATTGGCAATTTGGACGGTCCACAAGAACAACAATCTGTCACTGGTGTCCAGATGTGTGTCGGATCCTTTAAAAGCTACCATTTTTGAAGGATTCAACATGGAATCGGCAACATTTTTAGAGGATCTGAACCCATCTAACTCAAAAGCTATACTATTACACCAATCAGTTTCATTTACAGAATCTTTGACAACAGTAGCAGGGGATACCAATGATATCGACTCGTTGATGTCTCATAACCATTTTCTTCTCCAACTGTTGGACCTTTTTTCAGCAGACAAGAATCTAGGAAGACTAAGAAGACTGTTAACCCTGGTAATTCCCTCGAGGGCCGACCATTCATCATCTTGTGCAGTTGAGAGGAACTCAGCAATACTTCTCTTAGACTGACCAAGACCCTTATCTGGATGATGTTCTTCCTGTGACTCAACGACTGGAACTATCTCACTGTCAATATCTTCACGATCGACAGTCTGAGAAGTTGAAATAGCTTCAGTATCTGCTCTTCCAACATGTCCATCTATAGCATTTGTCTTGATTTCCACTTGAGGGGAATTTGTCAGCTTAGTTTCCATTTCAGGGGAATTTGTCAGCTTATTTCCATCTATAGTATTTGTCTTAAGTTCCATTTCAGGGGAATTAGTCAGCTTATTTTGGCATTCTATCACCTTGACATCAAGTGCAGGTGTGGAGTTTAGGTAAAGGCATACTACAGCACAGTCGTCATTCTTTGACGTTGGATATTTTAGCCTCCATGCTCTGGTAGCACAGTCAACAAGAGCTCGGCCAGCTGTTGCACGACTTGGAGCGGAGGTCACAATATCCACAGCTTCCTTATTAGAAAGGACATCCCAAACCTACATCGCTAAAGCCAAAATATTGAGAAACCAGAAAGAGTAAATGGGGTATAACAAGGAACAAGATGTTGTAGGTTTTCTGTATGGTTGAGAGAGGATTAAACGACGTGAGATAAAGAAAAATACCCCATCAGTTGCAAGGAGGACAAACTCATCCCTTTCAGTAATGTGGTGATAATACACATCCGGCACAGAAATTAACCCAAAATCTTTGAGACAAAAATCACCAAATGCTCTGGCCATTGCCAAGCCTGGAGAGTCACAGTTCGGCAACCACACACGTGCAACTTCTGGCTCATCTTGCAGTGCAAAAACCCTTCCTTTACATTTATGGATTCTAGCAGCTTCTCCTACAAGAGGAAGACAAAAACTACTGACTTCAAACAATTGAAATAAATTTTAGTGATTTCAGCTTCAGCTAATGTGCACTGTGTGTGGTATGTGGGGCGGGGAAGAGAAAGAAAGACAAACAGACTTGGAAGATTAGGCTTCAAATCTACAGTCAACTGTACAGCCATTAAGGAGTTGTCTTTATCTCTTGTTGCCAAAACTGCTCTAGAATCGCCAACATTACCAACAAATATATCCTGGCCCTGTGGAAATTCAGAAGATTGGTTACCATCCCTCTTTCAAGACACTAACGGCAATTAGTGATGCAAAAGATAACCATGCCAAAGCAGAATCATGTGCAAACTTTCCAACTCAATCGTTAGTATTTTCTGAAAGTGTAATATTTCAACATCATATCCTGGTCAACAGAGATAATCATCAATCCAAAATTTGACATGACTTCACATACACACAGTCATGAAACAGTTGATTAAGGAAGAATCACAAATTAATTCTAAATAAGACAGGACACAAACTAATTAAACATGCAATAAGATGTGCAAGGTAAGAAAAGGCCCTGCAGTCTGACAGTAAGTGAGAAGCACTAAAATGCACCCTTCCCCAGTTTACAAGAATATTTTTTGGATGATCTGACTACATATTGGCATAGATATGCCATAATGCATGAATTCAAAACCGTAGCCAACTTTTTCTGGAAAGGTTAACAATGATAATATAAAAGCTCACATCAAACACTCTGTGTAGTCCATCTTAAGGTGCAAGCCACTATGACTGTTTACAGCATCATGTTAAATGAGATCTTGGTCAGTTCAAACTGGACATGGAAGAAGCATACTGTAGATAAATCATCAAGCAGAAATCAAGAGGAACTTTTATAGAGTGTAGGTCCTCCTCTCTAATGTTGATTTATAATACCAGTGTGTTAGGGGTCTTTAAATGTAAGGAAAAGAAAAGCGAACCAATAAACTACAGCTTCATGTTTAATCCAACCTATGCAGTATAGAATGGACATCAAAAAGATTTTTTTGTTTTTCAGCCCAAAGTTAAAAACAGACGAGTAAAAGCGATAGGTCAATTATAGATGAGTAAAAATGGTTCTTTTACTATCAGCTCATTCTATAAAATACTAAATGTTATTCAATCGGTGTAAGCACAAAAGTGGCCTACTGGCCTTGGAGGATGATCTGGAAGACTACAATCCCAACAAAAGTTGCCTTCCTTGTTTGGTTAGTGTCTCACAAAGCACGTCTAATGCAAGAAAATTTGACATGGAGGAGTTGGTAAACGAGCAGCAGATTCTATTTGTGTGAGAAAGCTTGTGAATCTGGGGATCATATTTTTGTGCATTGTGAACTCACTTGGCAGGTGTGAACCATGATCATAGCTAACTTTGGCATACTATGATTTTGATACTGAATTACTTACTAGAAGAAACTATTGTATACATGCACTTAGATACTGATGCACAACGATTCAAACTATGCATACCGGACAAATATGGACCACACTGCATTTCCAGACTCAATACACTAGATTTAGATGCATCAATTCCGGCTGAAGTTAAAAGAAACCAAGATTATGGTAACTACCTGCATTACCAAAGTAACAGCAGTTGACCCGCTGCAGAAACAGTCAATTGAGGGATGTAACTTCAGTTCCTTATCCATTGATCTAAAAGCCCTTAATATTGACTTCTTAATTTGCAGATGGATTTCTGGGAATTTTTCATTGTTCTCAGCTTCCACAGATTCGACTATATCATCATCTACGATGTCGTCAAAATGTAATCCTCCATTAGTATTTCCATTCTCGGATACAGCATTTTGATCACCACAGGATTTAGTTTCCCACTCTGATTGCAGCAAAATTGGAAGATAATCCCGAACTTTACCAGCAACCATATGACCATGAGGACCATGCCCATCAAATACTCCACATAAGGTTGTATCACTTCTCGAACAATAATTCTATTGTAGAAACATTCCAACCAAGTCATAAACTGACCCAATAGCAAGAACAAATTAATTTTTCGTTTGTCAAATAACAGATAAAACAAAACACAAGAGATATAACTATGTTTTGGGGGGAGAAGATAACATGTTACAGCATATTATAAGAATCTTCGGCACAAAGTTTGTGCTGAAAACCAAAAGCAAGTGATTACAACAAAACTGAAAATTACAATCCTCGTTCTTCTTACAAGGATAATAATTATTCGTTCCTAATACATAACTTTTGACGCTCCACAATAATAGCAACAAGATGAAGCAGAACACAATACAAATTCCGAAGAGGGCCTGGGGATAAAGGTCTTCGAGCAAACTACCATTTGGTGATTGGTTATCAGCAGTAAAGTTGTTTTGCTAAGACACCTATCCCAACTGACGAATCAAAAGGGTATAGGAACAAAAAAGCATGTGTAGATACTTAAAAGACTCAACTTTTAGATTCATTACCTCCATCATGATGAGGTCACTGCCACAACCCAAAAGAAATAAGAAAGTACAAGACGAAACAGAGCAGTCTAGAAATTTGAAATGATAAAAGCCAAAATGGAACTCAAGAATCAAAGGATGCTACTTAAAGGAAGTTGATGCCAAACTAAACAGAGAGAAAAAAAAAATCCATCACAGAGAAGGAAAAAACTTCAAATTAATCCATTTTCAGATAATTCATCACTTTCATCTTCCCTAACCAATCTTTTATGAGCTCCTGTGAATATTCAACTCTTAACAATAAGTGAGATTCCAATTAAGACAACATACACAGTGCAAGATCTGGAGAGGGTGAGATGTATGCAGACCTTATTCCTTACCTTAGTGGGGGTAAAGACATTGTTTCCAATAGACCCTCTGCTTAAAAGGGTATAATTTTACGCATACACACATCAATCTAATTTCATCAAAATTCAAATTTTTACACACACATTTAGGAATTAAGGAACTAATAGCAGATTCACATTTACACTCAAGGGTGCATGCAAACTCCATACTGGTGGGATATAACAGATTCACACCATGATGTCTCAGGTTCAATAAGATTTTGGATTTCTTCATAATGATCAAATTATATCTGGTCTTGTTTCCACCTTTCCAGTCATTCTCAATACTATTTTCTTTTGATTTATAACAAGCATTAGGTGTCACCAACAGAGACAAAAAAAAAAAACACCATGCAAGTTCTCGTTAAACAAAGTTACCTGATACCTGTTGCTTAGTCCGAACACAACACTTATCGAAAAAAATTGAGAAAAATAACAAACATGCACCATTTTATGATCCACAAAGTTAAGTAACAAACCTCCCAAATGATCATGGCATCCTGATTGATACCTTTTTTCCCTTGCTGAGTGTATAAACAACCAACATTATTAGCACCACTCCCAATTAACCTTCCCGGAATTTGTTGAACCCTTCTCTCCTCTCCTCCTCCTCCTCCGCCGCCGCCGCCACCGCCGCCACTCAACTTACTGATAAATGTACTCAAATCACCACTGTTCTTCCTCAACTTCAAATCAATTTTTCTACTCTCCTCACTCTTCTTCCCTTTACTTGATGAATAGCAAATTCCCATTTTTTGCACCAAAAAAGACAAAATCTCAATTCACATTGATTAACATAATCTGATACTTCATCAAATTGTTACAGAAACCCTAGAAATCAACGAAGAACAAATAGAAAATTAAAAAATACAGCTAAAAATAGATGAAAAAATAATCAGGCGAGGGTGTAAAGTGTGAGTAGGTATAGAAATTATGAACTGTTTATGTATTTATTAAATTATTCAACCATAGGTTATATAAATAAAACAAATGTTTTTATTTATTTATTTTTAAAATAAAATATTGAGTTGGTCGTGTGTGCTGTTGAAAAAGTTAGTGTCACTTTTCGTTTTGAATAATTTGACTTTGATTGAGAATTTATGCATAAATTTTTTAATTTTTTTAAAGTAAAATTTATATATTTTCAAACTACGTAAAAAAAAATTTAATTAATTATTTAAATTATTTAAAATAGATTAGTTTAAATCTCAAAATTCGAAGGTGCCATGTAAATTGAGACGGGAGGGAGAATTTGAAATTGAATGAAATTTGGACTTTTGTTACTTGGGTCCTCAGTCCGCCATTTATTTATGTTTTGATAATTACAAATAGGTCCTACTAGTTTATGTATTTATAGAAACATCCTTCTTATGTTTTTAAATTGACATTTTGCCTCCTTACTTTTATAATTGGGGATGATAATGGAATAACTTTTTTATTATTATATTTCATCCGTCTATCTTTATTTGTTCACTATACCCAATTTCTTCCCTTTAGTCTATGGCCTGTAAACCCTTCAACGGGTCGTAGAAGTCCTTCGTACATCAACTCCCAGACTTTAATTTTTTCCCAACACTTGCCCATCTACGAGGCCTAAAAATAAATAGAGGAATTTTCACATATAGTCACTTAAAAAATCTTAATTATACTACATAATTATAGTTTGGATAATTATATTTAGTAACTATAGTTATAGTAGCGTTTATATAATTTCGCGCAGTGTTTATATACGTTTGTATAATTCACAATTTTTGCATAGCGTTTGTATATATTTCGCTTTTACAATTCATGCACATCGTTTATATAATTCACTATACAATTCACAGAGTTCGTATAGTTCGTTATACAATTTGATTCGTGCAAATCGAATGAATTATACAAAACTTAAACTGTAATTACAGCTAGATGTTTGTCGTGAGCTATAATTAATTCAAACTATAGCTATGTTAACTAATTAACTAGTATATATTAGTTTATCCGCATAATTTTTTCTATCCAACAATACTTATCTGTTTTATGAAATCAAGAGATAATTTTACATTTAGTTCCTAATTTACTCTTATCATTTTTAATAATTATTTTCCTATTATATTTTTCAAGATATTATATTAAAAAATTATTAAAAAGTAATCTTTTTAAATTGATTAAAAATATATATTATTGCATAAAATTTGACCTAACCACTTTATTATTATTATATGTCATTGTGAGTTATGACAACATTTAAATATGATACCTAAAAAGAAAAAAAGTCTTCATTTTAGGTGGATTTAAGATTTTTAGTTTATGAATAGTAAGTTTATTCATTTATTGAATTACAAATAAATTATTTATATATATATTATAAAAATTTTCCAACACAATTATTAAGTGCTCAAGCAAGGAGCAGATCAACATGTCTGCTCAAACATATTTTTGTATTTTTTTTATGATTCTTTCGTTATAATTTATTTGTTTTTTATATATATTTAAAAATTGTGTAAATAAATATTATAAATTATGATAATTGACAACTTAAAATATTTAAAAATAAAATATTTGATTGATTCTTGAAATTAATTTATCAATGTCACATAAAACTAGATAAAAAAATAACACGTATTATTTTTTTTTAAACTACGTAAAAAGTATTGTAAATCTCAATAGGTAATAAATAATATTTGATTGACTTTTGAATTTGTATCTGTGCTAAATAGATTGGGACAAATAAAATATTATATATTGTAAAAAAATACGATAAATCACAATAATTAATAATTTGAAATATTTAAAAGACATATAAAAAGTTCAATTGACCCTCAAATCAGTGTCGCATAAATAGAAATAGATGAGTATCATATATTATTATAAAATTATGTAAAAAATACTATAAATCGTAACCATTAACAGTTTAAAATAATTAAAAATTATATTAAAATTTAATTAACTTTCTAAATTCAATTTATGTGATATGAATTGGGAGAAAAATTAATAGAACATAAAGACTACACATAATGAGTTGGCAATATAATTTTTTTAATTATTCCTATGTAATAAAGAAATTAAAGTATACATTGTATGACAACAAGAAATAGATCATTCAATGCATATCATATATTATTATTAATAATAATAATATAATATTATTATTTATAAATTAATAATAATATGTCTCTGAGACAGCAAGAGGAGGGTAGACAAGAGAATCTATCAAGAGACCTGACCTTATAACAAACAGAGAATCCAAGGACACAATTTTGTCATGCCCTACTTTGTGTTTTTTTAGTGTCGGAGTCAAGATTTTTATCGAGAAAAATAAATTTTATGAATTTTGAGGTCAAACAAAATTGATTAGATATATTTTGAAATTTATCAGCAAATATACATAAATAATCCAGATAATCATAAACTTACAAAAAAAAATGACGTAAACATCTTTAAAAAACAATGAATATCGTTACGAATAAACACATAAAATTTGGAATCAAACAAACTTGATGAGTTTTTACTCCCCTCTAAAAAGAGTAGTGTGTATGTACGCAACCTTATCGTGAATATAAAGAAATTTTTTTTGGATAGACTAGACGCTCGCGCGAATTCGAAGTAACCTTAATTGATTTAAAGTACCAAAATACACTTGACAAGTTGTCCTATTACAATGACAAGTTTCAAAATAACAAATAGATACTTCCCATCTGTCTCATTTTATGTGGCACCCTTTCATTTTTAGTCCGTCTCAAAAAAAATATCACCTTACTTTAATCGGAAACAATCTAACTTTAACATTTTACTCTTAATGAAATGATTCTCAACCACACAAATATCTAAGAATTATTTTAAACCACAAGTTTCAAAAGTCTTCATTTTTTTTCTCAAACACCGTGTCAAATCAAAAAAAGTCACATAAAATAGGACGAAGGGAGTATAATATAATACTAATACAACAACGACATAATTAGTGAAATCCCACAAGTTAGGTCTGGGGAGGATAGAATGTACGCAGACCTTACCACTATCTCGTGGAGATAGAGAAGTTGATGTCGATGACCATATAATATAATACTAATTAATAGAAAATAATTAGTAAGTTTACTAGCTAGAGAATTACATTTTCTTGAATTCAACACCTCAAATTTACAACATATACTATTTCTTCTAACAAGTGAACAATTTACATATGCTGATCAACCCAAGATACAAAAACAAAAAAACAAGTATTGGTGCACGAAAGTTCCTGCTATGCGCAGGGTCCGGGAATAAAACAAAGTAGGTTGAAAGTATTATTCAACCAAATACAAACTATTTACCTCCCTTCATCACTCCAAAATTTTCCAAATCACTGCAAAATCAAGCTCAAATGCTTTGATCATATGCGGCAGTTGTGAACGTAGAGTTACCTTGAGAAGAACTCGTGGATGGTAAAGTTGTCGTGTTCTCTGAAGATAACACATAATCATATGCTGCGTTAATTTGTTCGGGCGCACTATTTTTAATCTTGAGATCCATGAAATCAGAGATCAAGCCTGGTTTTGTTATCTTATTGTCATCGACAACCATCTCACCAGTTAGCATCTTGAGAATAGTAGACATGGATGGCCGCAGCTTTAAGGCATCTTGAGTGCAGAGGAGTCCAATCTTCAAGAATCTGCAGGCCTGCTCAGCATCAAAATCCCCGTCTAGAGACGTGTCTACTAGCAATACCAGCTCCTTTCTTTCATAAAGTTGCCATGTCTGTATCACACGCGAAAATAATTAACCACAGCTTTCAGCATACTCATTTAAAGATTATAGACAAAGGAAACAACAGAAGAAAGAAAAATGATTCTTCTCTTTCATGATGAAGCACCAAATGTGTTACAACTAGAAAACTAGCAGGGGATTAGCCACATGGAATTTCTATGTTCCTTCGAAGTTTTTATTTGCTTGATATGTCAAGTATTCCTAAAGTTAGTTTTAAAAACTCTGAATCGATAAATCAGAAACCATTGATTTCATTATGTGCTTGTGACTTTTAACACACATGCATGCAGCAATGATGTGATAGTAACATGTATTTTTGGAGGGAGAAGTCATACCCTTTCAGAAGATATATTGTGCTTCAATAGGTACTTATGTGCTATGTTGATCTTGCAGTACTTACGGAAGT
This sequence comes from Solanum aculeatissimum, assembly GCA_038996855.1. Classification (NCBI taxonomy): domain Eukaryota; kingdom Viridiplantae; phylum Streptophyta; class Magnoliopsida; order Solanales; family Solanaceae; genus Solanum; species Solanum aculeatissimum. The sequence goes on along the minus strand of JBCEWC010001484.1, from coordinate 5,909 downwards.
TTCATATTCTTCCAAAAGATTAGTTGTATAGCTCGTGAATTCATGAATCAGTTAGTATCAAGTTTCAGTTTTTGCTTGAGTTGTTGCCATATGCAATGCAGCAATCATGTAATTCTTAAAATGAATGTATCTATGGTTTGAAAAGTCATACCCTTTCAAGGATATATTGTTCCTCAGTAGGTAAACGTGAGTTTGTGTTGCATCTTCCAGTGACGATTTCTATCAGAAGAACGCCATAACTGTAAACATCTGATTTACGTGTTGCCTGGCCTCTAATTGCATACTCTGGTGCCAAATAGCCACTGGAAAAAAAGACATGGATTTGAGTGAATGAAATTAGATACTCACTACTCGGAGCATTTAGTAGAAAGGAGTAAGTAAAAGTGGGGAAAAAGGCACGTGATGATAGCAGAAAGACTGGAGTAAGTACATGGCATTACTTAACAGAAGCTATTACATCATAGAAAGCGACAGCATATTTTTTAATGGCCAGTCATCCATAACATTTTATGCAGTCATAATATTCCTAGGCTAATTTACATATAAGAATTCAGTCAACTATAAAATGGTGAAACATATGAGCACTTGCATAACTCAAATCGACAAGTCACATTTACCAGTATTACCTAAAAGTGACTTGCTATTCCATGAAGCGGCCAAGAACATATCAAAGGTCAACAATCCAGATATAAAAGGAATATTGATTTCTATAAGGAGTTGTCTGAGACAGTAAAAAGTACACTGTTCAATCTCTTTATTCACATCAACATCAATTAAAAAAATGTACTACTAGCATGCATTTTGAACAAGAGCTCAAGATGGAATTTTGAGAACAGCATGACAAGAAGAGACATTAGCAGAATTTGCAGAGAGGATTCTTACATGGTTCCTGCCACACGTGTACTAACATGAGTTGCATTGGGGGGAATGAGCTTTGCCAGGCCAAAATCTGAAATCATGGGTGTCAAGTCTTTATCAAGGAGAATATTACTTGCTTTGATATCGCGGTGAATTATATGTGGCCTCACTTGTTCATGAAGATAAGCTAGCCCCTTTGCAACTCCGATGCAAATTTTAGTTCGTGTTCTCCAACTGAACTGGATGCTACTGTGTCCTCCACCTGTATGCAAAACATCCAGAAGAATTAGATTTGAGTGTTTAGAGATGGACCTACAATGAACTAGAACATTTGTATAACATGATTAGAGGATAATGTTTGGTTATTACAATAACATATCCAAATGATACAACTCAACCACTTTTACGGTCCACAGAGTATAGCGGACAAGGAGGGAGCCACTTATAGCACAATCTTATTTAACCCTCTTGAAATTATGGTCACTAAGTGGCGCAAAACACTTGATATTGTGGAGCTTTTAGTACAACTCAAGTAATAACACAATAGTGGAAACAAAATCAGGCATTTCACCTAATCTAAAGCTGATAGGAGTTGGAACAATGTGTTTATCTAGTTTGCCTTCAACAAATCACATCGGGCATCTGTATGTAGTGATTGACAATATAGAAATCACAAGAAAGAACAAGAGACAAAGTGACAGAACTGTTCAAGATTCACTAGGGACAACAAAATCATTTCACTCATTTAACAAAGATTATTGAAGTTCATGTGTTTTACATCAATTTTGTGCTGAATCATGTCAAGCGCATAACACGCCTTAGTCTTCTTGACTTTTAACTTCCAATTGACCTAAAACTTCAAACATCTTGTCACAAGAGGTTAGCTTGGTAATGACTTCTCTTAAATCCGCATCCAGTCCACCCCACTAAGAAAAAAGAGCACCTTGCTTAAGGACAACTTTAAATGCATTGCCTTGTTATAAGCATAAAATACACTCCAGTCAAACATTTGAAGATGATGATTGACACAATCGGAAAGAAACACAAGTTAGCTCTTGCTAGAAACAAGAAAAGGGTTATTCAGGCAACACAATTTGTTAGTGTAAGAAATTAACAAATTAGCTAGTTTGCATTTTGCACCCATCCAAGAGTGAAAACTAGAATCAGGCTCACCAGAATAGTTGAGCTATACATACAAAGGAAGATAAACTGACTCAATATTAGGTCTAAAACACTCAGGTGCAACATCTAAAAGAACTGCTGAAAGATACAGAAAAATAGAATTACCGAGAAGTGTTTGAGCAAGGCTGTTATTTTCAAGATAATTGTAGACCAATATCCTGTGATCGTCTTCTATACAACAGCCATACAGTTTGACTAGATTTTCATGCTCAACGTCTGAAATTACTTTAATTTCTGTCAAGAACTCTCGGACACCCTGCTTTGATTCGCTAGAAAGAACCTTTATAGCAGCCATATTTCCATTTTTTAGCCTTCCCTGCTCATAGCATGGATAGTAAAATGTCATAAGAATTCTTGAAGACATAATATTTGAACCATCAATTCATAAAAAGATATAAGGAAAACAGTTGTCATTACCTTATAAACAGAACCAAATCCACCCTCTCCAATTTTATTCACAGAACTAAAATCATCTGTGGCAATTCTTAACTGCTTATAGGAGAAAAGAGTGACATTCTTGACGCCCGATAGCTCTGTTGTGAATCAACTATTAGAATTTTTTCAACACAGAGAACAAAGTATATGTGGTATACAAAAAATAAAACGCTGCCGAATGTTACAATTACTAAGAACATCCAAAAATTATATAATGGCAGATCTTTAGTACTTACCATCATCAATTTCAGGTGCATGCCTAGTTGATGAATGATGTTTCCTACTGAACAAAGGGAAGCAAGTCATAACTTTAGGATGCACCAACGACCTTCTGTCTATGATATCAACCAAAATCAGAGCCTGCAAAATTAAAGAATAGCCTGACTATAACTGCCCAGTAAATTGGCAAATCTAGTTCATTGGAATGCTATATAAAAGGATAGCATAATAAATCATTATTAAAATGGGTATAAGAGGGTACTTCATGCCTAAAAGAAGTTCGGCAGCCCAAATCAACATCAACTTTGAGGGGGGAATTAAGTCCAAACTACTAACTGTAGTTAGTAATTTAAGCTCAGGTTCACTATTCTTGTGTTAACGTCATTTAACAATAAATCTTCAGAAACAAACTATAGCGAGCTGCTCATTCATGACAATGGATGCATATTTATGCCAAACCATCCTCAATCTCTTTCCTCTAAAGCTAAGATTGTTTTGTTCTTTCCTTCTTTATCGACCCAAGCAAAAGGATTTCAACACAGTTTATCAACTTGGCGGGACATGGAATGTTAAAAAAATGGACTTTTAGCCTAACTCAACCCATAAAGCCAGCTCATATGTGAGGATTTCCCAAAACCGTATAAGGAGACCACTTTTACCATATCCACAACCAAAGTGGGACTATTTTAACTTGGAAGCACACAAGGCTAGAAGAAATGCACCTAATAATGGATACTGGCAGTAAAGCATCATGGTCAACAAAAACCCCACACAGTAAAATAACGACTAAAACAATAGATATAGAATAACGGCTAAAACAAAGAGCAATGTCAATTCTTAAAAAAATAACAGAAATAGCACAATAATCAAAGAGCAGTAACACCACAACCATCCTATGGCAAGCATCATGCTTACTTTCCAATAAAATGGTAACTCAAACATTGACGCAACAACATCATACATAGTGCAATCCCACAGATGGAGTCTTAAGAGGATAGGATGTACATAGTCCTTACCGATAGCACAACAACTAAAAAAGATGGACACAGTGAAACATAAACAAGCTTTTATCAGCCAAAAACATAAAGTTAGTTCAACTAAACGTTGAGAAAAACATCAAACAAAAGAACAATACAAATACAGAAATATAGCATATACAGAATCATGGTTTATCTAATTAAGCAGAAATCTACCTAATAACTGACTTTCAAGGCTCATGTTAAAAGTACTCTTAGCTCAATATTTGCTTCAAAATCAACCCCAATAAAATCCCAAAAAAGGAAGAACAAGTCCAATATTTCAAAGGGGTTTTCAGAAAGATTCAAACTTTGAGGAAAAAAAACAACTTATTTAAACTTGGATTCTTGATCTCAAAATAATATCAAGCAAGCCATTTTTTGCAGGTCCTACTCCTACACAAAGAAACAACAAGAACATGAAAAAGGAAAACCCCATCAAACAACAAATCATTAAGAACCAAAACAACATAACTCAAACAAAAAATACCTCAAAATAGCAGAAACAAAAACAATTGATCTTGCTGTTTTTTTGGTTGTTTTTTTTTTTTTGAGGTTTCTGCACCTCCAAAAAACTGAAAAAATGGGATGGATCCCTGGAGTCCTGATAGTCTTATGGAGCCTTTAAGAGGGTAAATTTCTTGTTCACACTAATAATTGCAGACACGCTCCAAGAATAGTACCATAGTACATATATGAAGAAGAAGACTTTGTCTGGTCATATGAGGCTACCAGGAAAATGAAAATTAACAATACGTAAACCTTAGCGCTTACTAGTCAAATAACAACATTATTACGTGTCTCTCTCTAATCGCACAAGCGATGTTCGCGAAAAATGATGATATATATGAGATATTATTTCTATCTTGTGAAGTCAAATAAATTAATTTTATAATAACAATACGATTTTAAGTTTAGTCACACAACTGAAATCTGTAAAAAATGATGATATGTGAAGATCTTATTTCTATCTTATAAAGTCAAATAAATTTAATTTTGCAACAATAATATGTGTCTCGATCTATTAGCACAAGTGAAGTCCATGAAAAATGATGATATATATGAGATATTATTTTATCTTGTGAAGTCAAATAATTTTAGTTTTACAATAACAATATGTCTCTCATTCTAGCCGCACGAGTGAAATCTGTGAAAGACGATGATGTGTGAGGATATTATTTCTATATTATGAAATCAGATAAATTTAATTTTATAATAACAATATATCTCGATAATCTAACCACACTAATGAAATTTATGAAAGATGAATAAATTATAAAACTAAAATGGAAATTTTGTATATTAAATTTGTCTTTAATTTGATAAGCAAATGCATGTGAAATTATTTAAAGTAAAATTATAAATATAAGCAATTAAATATTTTAAATTTATTATCTAAAACCATAAATTAAATAATTTTTATTTCAATTATAAAAGGTAACAAATGATTGTAAGCCATCAGTTGCAGTGCCTCTGTCAAATATTTAATATGATGCCAACATGTGTCTTGGACCCATAGACTAAACCTAACTTAATAAAATTGTATTAAAAAAAGGTGAAAAAATATCTGAAATATTTTTGAAAAAAAAAAAACATTTTATTGATCAAATTATTTCGTAAATTGAATTTTACTTGACCATTTATGGAAGAATAACTAATAACAAAAAGCATATAATAGTGTGTAGATACAATAAAAATTAACATATATATGATGAATAATGACAACACTGGATATAAAAACACGACTAATTCTAGTACCCTACTATACCCCAAGGTCAGACATCAACCTAATCTTACTAACCTATTAGTCTGCTACTCTAATCACGACCTTCACTCCTTTCTATCTAAGGTCATGTCCTCGATGAGATCAAGTTTCGTCATATCTTTAGGGGTGTGCATCGGTTCGATTTTATATATTATCGGTTTTCGGTTTTTAAATATGTTAACCCAATAACAAACCGATAAGATAATTTTTATCGATTTATCGGTTTTATGTCTTTAATGGTTCGGTTTTAGGTTTACCCGATAAGAACGATAATGAGAATTTGCATTAATAATAGAAAATATAAAAAGATTATGTTTATAAATTTGCAAAAGCTATAATTAGTTAATTACAAACTATAATTAAAGCTAAAATCAAATTATCCAATAAAACGATCTTGAATATCCATTAGATGATCAACACTTTAGTTACCACTT
>JBCEWC010001483.1:0-40782 GCA_038996855.1 Solanum aculeatissimum | reverse complement strand
TACTAGCTATAGTACCCATATCTTTAGCCTTATAGATATTCTCCTCCTGGTTGAGAATTGCACTTTCTGAGGCTCTAAGGACCACTTTGTGGTCAGTGACAACCTCATGCAGAACATGAGTCAGATTCTCTCCCCCAGGGTCCTTTTGCTGTAGGCTAGATTGTTGTTTCATAATCTTATCCTTATTTCCAAAAAGAGTGGGGGATGAGGAAGGGGATTGTAAAACCACAGTAGCATCAATATAGGGGGAATGAGAGAATGTGCTAGAGGAACTAACTCATTCTCTTCATGGGGAGATAAGTCAATACCTTTCCTCTTCTTCATAGGCAGTTGATTCTGCTGATTGTCTTTCTGTTATTTCTTATCATTATTGCTGGTGTTCTCATTTTTGTTTACCTCTTCTCTAGCATCTTGATTAGTGGGCTGACCTTGACAAGCAAGTTCAGCATAATATTGAGATAGGGTTATGTTAGCATGATTACCTGAAGAGGTTCCTTGAATGTGTTGATTCTTTGAATTGATCTGATTCATAGTTTGTTCTTGCTTGTCCTCCTGCTTTCCCTGTTTTCCTAATTTCTTGTGCCCCTTCTTCCCTTGGGTTTGCCATTGTCCTTTTTCCTTCTCATTTTCCTGTTCTTGATCAGCTTCCTTTGTGTTCTGTATTTTGGTTTCCTTGTCACTCTTATTTTTATCCTGAATTTGGTGAAGATCTTTTGCCCCTTCCTGAGCTTTATTTCCTTTAGCTGCCTCCCTTTCCTTCCTGCTTTTGTAATCTTCATCCCTTTTCTTGATAGTGCATTCATGTTCCAAGTGACCCTGATGTCTACAATATAAGCAATAAGCTGGAATACTCATATTGGACTGTCTGCCATCTCCCAATAGTTAGATCTTTCTCATCAAACCCCATCCAAACATGGGAAGGTTTATCCTTAGTAATGTCTATTTGGATTTTAACTTTGGCCATGCTACCCCTAGTCTTTTGTATGGAAGCAGTATCCAGGTACATCACTTTTCCAATTGGGGCTAGTAGAGTGGTAACAAACCCCTTATTGTAGCAATACCCTGGTAACTCAGGTAGAGTTACCCATATAGGGACAATGGGAGTCTCTTCTTCAGGCTTGAAAGTAGGGGTCCAGGTATGTATTCTCATTGGTTGGCCTTCTATATACATCTTAGTTTTGGTCCAAACAGTCACATAGTCAGTCTTATTGTCTAAATCTATGTAAACATGCCTAGCATTGAAGTGGGCAATTTTCACCCCCCCCTAACAATTGGGTCTGCATGATAAAACTCTTCCTGATGAGCTCAACTCTTGGCATTGTGCTACCAAATTTTCCTATTAGTGTATACCTACAACTCTCAGCCAATTTGATCATATATTCATCCTTATTGTAGATTACAGCAGGATGGCCTTGTTTAGAGGTATACTTAGGCTGTGTCATATCAATATTCCTTTCCTGTTTAGCCATGTTCGTTCTCAGCTTGGTGGCAAGGGTTTGGATAACTGTATAGGGAGCAGGTTCTTCATTAGTGCCTTTTTTATTTTCCTTTTGAGTGTCTACCTTGGTATTCTGGACTGGTATGCTCAAAATTTGATTAGATCCTTTGGTTCCCTGGTGATTCCTTAATCCATTGTGAGGCAACTTATCAAAGTTACTGGATATTTTGAGGAAATGATTATGGCTTCTAGTGTCCCTCTCAGTGTTGTTGTTTTGAAGCCTAGCTCCTTCTTTTCCTTTGTTAACCTGATTGATTTGGTTTTCCATCTCATTTTTACTAAGGGATTGAGAATCCCTATCAGCATATTCAGACTCCTTTTCCTCTATCATGAGGCTCTGATTTACATTGGTCTTATTCGAATAAATTGAATTAGAGTTTTTAGTTGAGGTACCTTGTTCTTGTTGAGAAAGACTCCTCTCACTGTTCCTTTCTTCCCTGTCCTTCGATTTGTGATAAGCTGATGAAGAGGCTTCTGCCCTTTTAGCATTTATTTCCGGTTGATGTTCTTCCCCCAACTGTTTGTTGTCTTCCTCAACCTTGTCCTCCTTATTTTCCACTGCTAGATGTTCCTCGTTCACATTTACTTTCGCCATTGTGGTAGTATTAGCTGTCTTTGCTAGCTCCGACCCAGTGATAGTTCCAGTGTCCGCCTCACTCCAACCTTGGGTGTTGGAGTTAGTGCCATTTTCTGTGTGATTTAACCACTGGTTTTGTTGATTGTTGCTGATAGTAGCTTTATGGCTTAACTCCGGTGGCAGTTTTCCATCCACCGGCGCCTCACGCGCCATTGGTGAGACAATGTTTCCATTGGAAAAGTTTTTGTACAGTTAGAGAGATATGAGAGAATATTTTAGAGAGATAAGCGGATAATGAGGAGGCTTAGAATGGATGAAAAAGAGTTAGGGTTAGGTTAAGGGGGTTTAGGGGACCTTAGAATGCCTAAAAGGGGTCTAGGGATTAATTAAATCACGAAAATTCCATTAATGAAATGGACATTTAACTGTCACACAGGGTCACACGGTGGAGCTACAGTGACCTTTTAACCCTCACACGGTCCGTAGAACTCACCGTGAAGCAACACTTAAACTTTGCTTCGGCTCGAACTTTCGAGGGACTTTCTGGACCACTTCACGAGGGGGTTCATGGGTCGTGTGGCTTCACACGGACCGTGTACTGGTCCGTGGAGCCACACTTGTCCCAAGAACCAACCCACAGCCCCCAGCCAGCCCACTGCCCCACTTGATGGTCACCTAGACGAAACGTTTGAGGTCTCACGGATCGTAGGGTAGTACGTGAGACATGACTTGGGTTATGGGGTGGGTTCCATGGTCCTTGCTTTTGGCCATTTCCAGGGGCTATTTCTAATGTCTTTCGAATTTTAGGCAGTCTCACTATTGTTTCGATAACTTCCTCATACGAGATCTGAATCGAGTGAAACCAGTTGCGTTGCGAAGATAACACAAAGAGCTTAAATATTTTATATAGTATCCCACACGGTTAAACCCGTATCAAAAGTTATGTCTCTTCAAAGTACACTACCCAAACGACCTCTCTAGGCCACCAAATGATCTATTTTGCGTTCGGCCACTTAAACTCAACCCATGGCTACCAAAACTCAACCGTGACTAATATAACATCATCCAAGACCAACCATAAGGAGTTTTCGAAAAAGTTCGGGTCGTTACATCAATGTAGGAAATCTGCAAGATTATTACTTGAATGGATATGTTCGACTTCTATTTCTACATTTTGTTGAAACTCATATCTTCTTCTCATAGAAAATCACACACCTTCTAATTGTTGAGTCACTTACTTTTTATGTTTTGTAGCACAACTTGAATGATAATATTGCAGTTTCCTCACATAAATTTTATTTTGTGCATAAAATAATCTTCTAGCATTTGCATAACTAACCATCTATATGTGCACCAACTACACTAATACATGATGTTTTCTAATCATTTTTATGAAATCAAAATTAATCTTTCTCTATATTAAGAAATCATATTATCATTGGGGGTACTAAATGGAATTGCTTTAAGGTCTTTTAAACCCTTCAAGGATTTTTATATGACCTTTATCATCTAGCTAGACATGATAATAATTCTATCACGCCCCAAGCCTAGGTCTTAGACATGACATAATGAATGGAAAATCCGAAGGGACCCCAAACAAGTGTCTTATGCATTCATGGCACATCCTAGGTTTCACGGAAGCATAAATAGGCAACAAGCACATAACAAGTAATTTGTAAGGGCATCAGGACTTTGGACCCACACTATGGGAATGTTATCGAGAAGAGGAATAACATGTATCACATAGCATATAGGTCTAAGGAACGGGTAAGTATGACTCACGCTCTGGGGAGATTTAGGGACTTGAGACTTCCATCTCATCCATTCAACAAACATTCAACACATAAGAAGAAATAAGGGACTATGGGAAATCTCCAATAGTACATGGACATAATAATAATTGTGTTCATAACATACAACCCATGTATCCAACAAAAACACTAAATACGAATGGAACGGGGGCCAAGACATCTCTCGGGCTCATCATCAAAAGATAGTATTAAAAAATAAAGTAGTCTAATAAAAAACATGAAAGTAAATGGATATTGTCCCTTGATCTGGAGGACTCATCTATAATAATTCTTCACTCGAATCATCTAGCCACGTGGAGGAGGAAGATGATGGATGTGAGCTCTGGTTCCTACATGGTTATCTATGTAGGAAAAAGTATGTGTTAGTATGTTTGAATGTACTAAGTATGTGGGATGCAATGCAACAAGGAAAATAAGACTCAATTGAACAATATCCATAAGATAATCAACAGGTATAAGCTCAACATGTCATGAGTGCTCAATGTTTTAGTCAAAATATGCAAGTCATCAAGTCATATATCATATAATACATAGATGGGAATAGACCATAACCGACATGTAAGACCAAGCAAGCTACTTCTTGGAATTTTTATGTTCATGCCACACCAGATATGGAGTGGTCTACCATGCCAAGATAAAGCAAATATTCACCTTACCGGAACACCACCCTTTTCGGAATTCAGTTTAACATGTGTCGTACGAGAACACCATCCTTTATGGTCATTCATGCAACTTAAGCTATATGGATCCATTAGCTAATTCATAAACCTATGGTGGCAACACAGTTATGGAACAATGATTATCTACCAAGGTCTGCCTGGTGCTAGGTTTCAATCCCAAGGAATAATCAAATCATACTAATTGACATAATATGCAAAGCATCATGATATCATAATATTTCTTTCATAGAGTAGCTCATCAAAACCAAAGCTTCATATATCAAAGATAGGACTTCATAACTTTCACAATCTTTCATATCTCATATCATGCATAATAGAACATCAATTTGTATCATTCATAATTTACATATTTTTTCATAAAGCTCTCAACATCATAAATGTTTGGCATAAATATTTATTCAAAATCATAGTGGGTATATATACATAACTTCAAAATCATGCAATTCATGAATATATGACATGAGAGGAGTAAAATGAATCACTTGAACACTTTTCAAGAAAACCCACCAAAAGCATATTCATAACTTAGTTAGGGCATTATCAAATCCTTATAAAAATCACAAATCTCACATGATTCTTCACTTCAAAATAATGTACAAGGATGAACCATTCTAAAATATTCCATATTATTCTCATGTGGAAGGGGTTCACAAAATCATCATATATCATAATTTGAGCTCATAAATTATCTCACGGATCATCTAATAGCCCGTACCTTGAATTCCTTAAAGTATCAAATTTAGTAATCCTGATGATCATTCCACGAGCATGGGTTATGGCTCGTGGAAGGACTTACGACCTGTAGAGGCCTTCGTAATCACTGATACTTGAAATTTTTTTCAGATTTTATTTTCCTTTGCACTTTCATACCTTTTAACATGTGGGGCCTTACAATATCTCCCCCTTGAGAACATTCGTCCCCAAATATGCTAAAGGCAAGCTCTAAAGAGTAGAATACATGCATCATATGCGAAAGGCAACATATGCATCTTGGAAATCCTTAAACCATTCTTCAAATAACATTCATAATGTAAATCTCAAAATCACATAATCATGCATAAATGACATGGAGATGACATGCAAGGAAATAAGGTTCTTAAATAGGGAAATCATGGTACCTCAATATTGGTTAGAATGGAAGAGATATGGGTATTGCTTTCTCATATCCGCTTTGGCTTCCCGAATTGCACTTTTGACTTGTTTGTTCCTCCAAAGGACTTTAACGGATGCTATGTCCTTGTTTCTCAATCACTTGACTTGTCTATCCAATATTTCCACCGGAACTTTCTCATAATTCAAATTCTCCTTAATATTCACCACTTCTAAAGGCATAATGAAATTGGGGTCCCCTATACACTTCCATAAGATGGATACATGGAAAATCAGATGGGCTATGCTCATTTCCATAGGCAACTCTAATTCGTAAGCAACTTTACCAACACACCTAATGATCCGATATGGCCCTATATACCTAGGGCTTAATTTTTCTTTCTTGCGTATATGAACTACACCTTTCATTGATGAAACCTTCAAATATAACCAATCATCAACTTCAAATTCGAGGACTCTCCTTTTAGTATCGACATAGTACTTTTGCCAACTTTGAGCTACTTTAAACCTCTCTCTTATCATTCTTACCTTCTCCAAAGATTCCATGATCAAATCCAGGCCTAACAAATCTATCTCCTGATGTGTTGTCGAAATATAACACTTTTGATGCTTAAAACTTGAAATTTTGTGTGTTCTCAAAGCGATGTTGGTAGATTTGATGTGTTTTTATATTTGTTTTGCAGGATTACAGGCTTAGAAAGAATTTTGGGCCAAGTGTGCTAAAAGTGCTAATTTTGAGGATTAACAAAACCCTTTATGGGTCATGAAAGATTCTACGGGCCATAGAAAGGGCTTTGTCGCAAATTCCAATGAAGGGTAATTTTCAGAAATTTAAATCTACGAGCAAGCAGATAAGCCATAAATCATTGTACGAGTTATAGATCAGTCATTGTACTTTGAGCATCAGAAATTGGGGAGTTACTGAAATGTCATTAGATGAAACCCTTCATGGGTCGTAGAATTTTATACGGCCCATAGAAGAGTCTCATAGAAGCCAACCCTAATTCTGAAGATGAAGTCCACGAAACCACAACCGCGGGTCGTGGAACATTATACAAGCTGTAGAGAGCGCCGTAGAGCTTGCCAACTTAATTTTCCTATTTTGATTTGGCTATGTATTTTAGACATTATAAATATATTTTTAGGTTATTTTTCATTAAGTTTCTAGAGAGTTCAAAGTAGTTTACAGATTTTAGTATTTTTAGAGAGAGAAAAATAATCTTTTGTATTCTTGATTCATACTTGTGATTTCTATTAAAGAGTTGGATTTCTTGTTTATAAATTCATTCATGCAAGTGCTCAATTATGTTATTCTATATCATGATTCTTGCATCTACATTGATTATGAGTAGCTAAATCCATAATTAGGATTGTTGGAACCATGAAGAACTAACAAGGTAAAACCGGATAATTCATAATTCTTAGAAAGTGTGTATAAATATATTAATTGCTTTTCTTCATCTTAAAAGATTTTTAACGGTGGACAATGTTATTACTCGCCTTGTGTTACTTGGCGGATCAAGGGGCTAATGAATAGTAAAAGAAAATAATTAATAGGATTTGATTGATGTTTTCTTGTCTAATCAACCAAACTAGATCAAGGGGAGGTTGTACTGGGACAATAGGTAAGGGTTAGTAGTATCACATTGTGGAGATGAATCAAATCACATAGTGAAATTTACCTTACAGCTGGATCAAAGTGTTTGATAAACATAACTTACTATTCTGCATCTATACACTTGAAACAATTATAATTATTTGGCAATATAGAGTTAGAGAATCATAGGGAATACATCACCCTAGTTAGATCTTCTATTGATTTCATAACACTTGAATTAGTCTAGGTTTATTTTGTTTCCAATTACAACCCTCCTTTTGGGAGATAAGTAGGTTAATCACCCACTTTGCTTTGAATTATTTTAGAGTCTACCATATTCCCTGTGAGATTCGACCCTAACCTTGGTTAGGTTATTTACTTGATAGCGACCACTTTAACCTTTAAAAAGAGGTATAGCTTAAGCGACATCAAGTATTTTGGTGTCGTTGTCGAGGAATACGACTAAACTTGTTTAGTTCAAGTAATTTGGGGATTAATCCCTATTTTCTGAATTTTATGTTTCTCATTGTATTTGCTTTGTTTCAGCGTGCAGGTGTAGTGTATGCATAACACTCAGAGCTGAGGCAACCCCTTGACTCTGTTTGACCCAGAGATTCAAACGATGTTGAGGAGAATGGCCCAGGACAATGCGAACAATGCTACTAATGATGCAATACTCAATCTGAACAATGAGAACCCACCTCCACTAAATTTACCACCGCAGGGTACTCAAGCCACAACAAATCAATTGAATCCATATCGACTTGACCCTATGGCAATAGAAGTCATGGGAGCTATTGTGTTACCTCCACTACTAAATGACACAAAGTTCTTCATGTCGATTAGGTTGCTCCAAATGCTACAAAATTTTGGGTTGTTCGTGGATCTACCATTAGAGGATCCACATAACTATCTACATAATATTGTGTTTGTCTGCAGGAGCATGATGGGAAACCAAAATCTATTTGTGGATGTTATTGGGCTACATGTTTTCCCACTTTCTCTCACAAACAATGCAATGCTATGGTTATCTGAGCTCCCACAGAGTTCAATCACCACTTGGGCAAAGTTGCAAAAGGCCTTTTTAGAGAGTTTCTTCCTAATCTCAAAGAAGCTGAATTTTAAAGCGCATATCAACAACTTTGAGCAAGTGTCTAGTGATTCACTCAGTACCACGTGGGAGAGATTTACTAAATGTTTAAAGAGTGTCCCAGACCACAAAATTGTTGATGAAGCCCTGGTGGAGATCTTTTACATAGCCTTGGACAAGAATAGCCAAGTTATTGCTGACACTATCATGGGAGGCTTGTTCATAGATCACCCATTTAAGAAGGCTGCACATAGGATGGAGAGAGTGGTTAATATGAATTATACATGGGGGATGAGGGACAAAGCCACCACAAAAAGTTCATTCTCAATAAGTACTAGTTTGGTGGAAGCAAGGGCAAGTGAAGAGGTGATGCAAAAGCTTGCTCAAATTAATACTAATGTGGAGTTACTATTGAAGCAGAACCAACAACAAGTGAATGCAGTATCTCATCAGCCTCCACAAAAACCCATGTACGAAGAGCCTTATTATGAGGAGGACATGTGTTTTGTTGCAGATTAGATGGCGGGTTTCTGGACCAACACCCAAGGGTCCAATTAGGACTTTTGGTGCCAAGGTCAAGGAAACCAAAGTCAGAACTTTAGAAGAGATGGCACCTTCAAAGATAGCAACAAAGGAGGCCACCATGACAGGAACAAAGGCCAAGACAGTGATGCTGATTGGGGGCGCAGAGATAGCTATAGGGATGGTCTATATATTCCATCGCATAATTGAGATTCTAGGGCTGGCACATCTCACATTGAAGAGATGTTTGATCGTTTGTTAAAGAAGGTTGACGCATAAGATGAGACACTAAGGGGGGATAATATCGGACATCTCTAATATTAATTAGAAAATTGAGTCCCATTCTATGGCTATCAAGCAGTTTGAGCAACAATTTGGTCAGATGTCAACTCAACTAAACTAGCATTAGAAAGGTACTCTACCTAGTAACATAGTTCAAAATCATAAGAATGAGGGGTCGTGTATGGTAGTCACGATGTGTGGTGGAAAGTAGACTATTGATCCTCCAATACAAGTTGATGATGTTAATGTTTGTGAGAAGATGGTTAAGAGTAAGAATATTGATAGTAGAGATGTTCATGCTAAAGATGGGGAGAGTGAAGAAGTACTTACGCCACAAAAGTTAAAACCCATTCCTTAACCTCCTTCTCCCTTCCCTCAAAGACTCAAGAAGAAGGAGAAGGAAGGTAAATTCAAGAACTTTCTCTCCATGCTTAGACAAATCTTCATCAATATCCCTCTGCTTTAAGCATTGGAGAAAATGTCAGGGTATGCAAAGTTTATGAAGGACTTGGTCACAAAGAAGCGTATTATGAGTCAGGCGCTTTCTCAAGAGCTTCAACATTACAGTACGATATCTACAAGGTCCTTGGTGCAGAAGCGAGAGGCTTCTAAAGCCTTCACCATTCCATGCACCATAGGTGATGCCGAGTTAGCAAGGGCACTATGTGATCTAGGTGCTAGCATAAATCTTATGCCCCTTCTAGTGTTATGGAAACTAGGCTTAGGAGCCTCTACCCTTACAACTATGTGGTTGTTGATGGTTGATAGGATAGTAAAGAAACTTATGAGGATATTATATGAAGTTCTTGTCAAAGTTGATTTTATATTTCCCGCATACTTTGTGATCCTATATTGCGAGGCCGACTTCGAAGTCCCAATCATCTTGGGAAGGCCTTTCCTAACCACCAGACGAGCTCTTGTGGATATTGAATCAGGCCAACTCAAGTTTCGATTGAACAATGAAGAAGTCATCTTCAACATCTGTTTGTCAATGAAGCGACCAGATAAACTAAAGATGGAGGTTTGGGACATTGATGAAGTATGATAAATCAGATGATCCAAGTCATGCCGCAATAATAAATCAAACGCTACTTGGGAGGAAACCCAAGATACTTTATAATAATGGTAGTTTTCTTTTTGTTTTTAGATTTTGGACTTGTAGGTAGTTTAATTTTTGCTTTATGATTGTAAGTTGTGGACATTGAATTGATGACATATAGGGTAATAGTTTTTTTTGCGAAGCTTATGTAGGTACAAGACCAAGTCAACTATCTTGGGCTGAGCAGGCAACAAAGAGTGATTCTATGACAGGTTCTATGGGTCGTATGTTAAAATATGAGCTGTACAACAATTCATAGAACATTCCAGTGAGCAACCTTATGTGCACTCTAGTCCAAGAGCTAACTTTAAGGCTTGTAAAAATAACTACGGGCCATATATGGGGCTCATGGACCCAGGTTAGTTTTCTACCTTTTTTACTAAATGTCGGGGGGTTTTACGACCTACTTTATGAGTCGTATTTCATTATACAACTCATAAATAGGTTCATAGAACCCATCTCCCAATTAGGGTTTTGGCTACCTACAAAGCCTTGATCTACAAGCCGTAGAATATTCTACGACCCGTAACCGGGGTTTCGTAGAGCTGGGCCTAGGTCTTTTAAACTAACTCGATCAAAGTATAAATAGGGATCAAATAAATTTTATCCCCAAGTTCCTAAAAATTTCCCAAAATACCCCAACCCCTTATCAAACCTAATTGTTTTGACCACCACTCCGGTCACCACCCCAATTTTCTAGCGAGTTTTTTTTGGTAAAATCAGACATCTAGGGTTTTGGCCCCCTACGAATCCTCCTTCAAATCTGACCTATTTTCGTATAATTTTGGCAAGTTCTCAGATTTAAAACCCTTGAACTATTGAAATCAATGTTAAGATTGGTTGAAATATTGATGGGTGTGGTGTTCGTAATATGATAAACGCAAATTGAGTGTCACCTTTGCATGGGTTATGTGTTTACATATGAAATTAAATTTTTGCCCATGTTTAGAGTCGAATTGATAACCGAAAAATGTGTGGGTGGCTATGTTGTGTTTGTATGCTAGATTGAAACACCTTGTCATCACAGGTTGTTCAAGCTAAATAATAAAATCATCAAAAGAGGTGTGATTGTATGGTGGGTTAAGTTGTAGGCATTCAAACAATGTCAGATTGTTGTATAAACTTGCAAAATGAAATTCGATGGGGTTATATGTGTTCAGTGCATGTTGGGGGTGGGGTATCATATGGGGTGTGTGTGAATTCGTGCTTTGATGCTTATGTAACTAAAAAAGGACATTTTGGGACCCGTTTGATGAACTTGGAAATTCAAAGTTGCTGGGAAAGTCACTTTACAAGGGTCTTCTATGGCCCGTGGAGCATTCCACGAGTCGTAGTTACGCCTCGTAAGAAATTCCAGAAACTTGAAATATTTGGATATCATCAGATGTGACCTTCTATGAGTATATTATTCCACTACTTGTAACTCAGATTTGAAGTATCACCTATGACTCAGTCTACGACTCAAAACATGTTCTACGAGTTATACCTAGTATTTTAGATGTCATTCTAATTACTTAAATAAATGTAAACTGTTTTTACGAGAGACCTTTACGACTCGTAGTTTTTACTATGCCCTATCAAGGGATCCTCATAGACCCCTGTATTTCCAGTTCAATATTGATTTTGTTTTTCATTTCCTTACTCATTGGGCTAATAGTGTTTGCTAAATGTGTGCTTTCCAGGTACTATGGCTCCGAAGCCCCATCATGAGGAGATTAGAGCCATGTGGGAGCGATTGTGTGACGAGCCTACGAACTCTGAGGCCCTTTCTGAGTCCAGTGGTTCAATAGAGGAGCTTGGCGTCCATCCAAATGAGGAGGTCGAGCCACGATGGACACGGGCCACCACTAGATAGGCCCAGACTCGAGCTATTATGGTCTATCCTCCCTACTCTGACGAGGGAGGAGTAAGGGCCAACAGTTCTATATAGATGACCCCTTCCAAGAGAGGATCCGAGTCTGGATCTAAGGAGGGGTCAGACAACATATCTACAGTAGCACATCATGCACCACCCTCACCTCTGGATACTAGATCTAGCTAGTGGTGTGCCAAGGGCATGCAAGCTATTTTTAGAGAGGACTTGCAGACGAACGAGTATGGAAGACCATCTCATTCCATTTTTGAGGACCCCAGAGTCATCACTGCAGGATTAGAGAGTCTCCAAGGCCTCTAGGACACCATCAAAAGATATAGGCTCCAGTGGTTGGCAGAGCCATCAGAGAAGTACTCCCCGGTCATTATTCGTAAGTTCTTTGCCTCTTATGTCGCCATAGTCCTCAACTCTCTTCCCAAGGGAAAGAAACCCCTCGCCCAACCTTGGACGACACATATTATGGTGATGGGTCATTAGGTGGATATTTTGGAGATTGTTATCCGCCATATGCATTTTGGGCCCAAGTTCCCAGACACCAGATCCATATCAATGTTTGATCGAAGATTAGTGAAAACTCAAGAGACGGCCACTATAAGAGACCTGGTCCGTCGGGCTAGTTTGATGAGATGGGTAGCCACCTAGATTACAAATCAGGGACCAGACCCTGAGTGGGTAGCTACGTCTACGGAGCCTGTTGTGAAGACTTCTCTTAGTTTCCCCGCCAAGTTCTGGTGGGCGGTTGTGAGATCGCGGATCTGGCCTACACTTGCTGATAATATATTAATGTCAAACTGTGCTGTTTTGGTTGCCAGTATCTTGGTTGGCTATGAGATAGATTGGGCCCTGCTGATTTCTGAGCAAATACTTGAGGCGGCCCTGAAGAGGTCCATCTCCATCCTTTTCCCGTGCCTCATCTACAAATTATGTTTAGAGACAGGGGTTGAGAGTCTTCATCTTGTGGATAATTTTATAGAGGTTCAGAGGACATTGGATCCCATCCTGAAGAAGGTTGATGATAATCCAGTGGCACTTCGGCAGGCACCACGACCTCTAAACCAAATGCTAGAGATGTTTGCCCTATTTCCACCGCTTGAGCCTCCATGTACCAATACCACTATTGCACCCACTGCTGAGGGGTCCCCATAGACTGAGACAGATATGGAGAGGGGGTCCACTACTACTATCCCTTCACCAGAGGTCTTTCCCACTACTTCAACACCCGCTAGTATGGTATTCGTGTTCGCCACATCCATACAGGATATGGCATAGAGGCAGGCCCATACTAAGTCCTAGTTTGCTCAGTTAATACAATAGATTCAACCCTAGGTCCACTAGGTCATTTTAGAGACTGAGGTGCGTATGCAGACATTCACAAAGACTACTATTCAGGAGAGACTCAGACTCGTGGATAGCCTCATTGATGCATTTGAGCGAAAAATACAGTAGAGCCTCAACATAACATGACTTCTAGATATAACGACCATCCAGTAACTCTAGTCTGAGATTAGCACAACACTCGCAGGATTGATTATGTTCCCAAAGACTTACCTTACTACGGCGGTGGTAGATATTTTTGTGCTAGAGGATCCACCATTCTGTTCCTTCAGGAAGAGGCCCCGAATAGATGATCCTGATGCCGGGAGTCTAGAGGTGGGACTAATAGAGGAGCAGGAGATAAAGCTTGCCAGGAAATTCTCGATGCAAGACGAGGATGTAACACCCCGCATCTCACGTGTACTAGTACTATGTATATAGGACATGATATGGCTTGTTCAAATGAGCAGACATTTTTAGAAGTGCTTAAATCTCATATTGGAGGGTTATATTTACGTCTAACGCTTAAGATGAGCGAGTGTATAAAAGCTTTAAGTCAAATTAGGAAGATCATGGCCTTAAACAGCGTGAAAAAAGTGAGGTGCTTGTGGGACTTAGGAAGCTAGCAGGTGAGTCACCTATGTGCTTAACTTAGATAATCTATTCACAAAGTGAAGATTAATTCATCCATGAGTGAACTCACTTGAGGCCTAAAATTTAGTAAAATGGAAAGGAAACGAAGACGAGGCACAACCGCAAATCTTTCTGTAACGACCCAAAATTTGTTGAAAACTCCTTATGGATTGTCTTGTATGATATTATACTGGTCATGGTTGAGTTTTGGTAGCCACGGGTTGAGTTTAAGTGGCCGAACGCAAAACGGATTATTTGGTGGCCTAGAGAGGCCGTTGGACAGTGAACTTTGAGGTACCATAACTTTTGATGCGGGTTTAACCGTGTGGGCTGATACATATAAAATTGAAGATATTTGCGTTAGCTTTGCAACACAACTAGTTTCACTCAATTCGGAGTTTCTATAAGGATGTTATGGTCAAAATAGTGAGACTGCCTGGAATTCGAAAGACAGTAGAGATAGGCCCTGAAAATGGCCCAAGAAAAGGACCACGGACCGTGTGAGGGTACACGGTCCATATGGGGGTCTTTGCCATGGTATAGTGATCTTGGGGTGGCCAGGACCCACCCCATAACCCAAGGCTTGGCTCACGGACCACCCCACAGCCCGTGAGACCTTGTACGGTCCGTTGAGTGGAGCAGAGGCTTGGCCAAGGCTGGAGGTTGATCCTTGGGCAATGTATGGCTCCATGGACTAGTACACGGTCCGTGTGAAGCCACACGGCCCATGAATCCCCTCTTCAAGTGGTCCAGGAAGTCCTCCAAGAGTTCACGTTGAAGATTTGGTTAAGTGTTATTTCATGGCAACTTGGACGGACCGTGAGTGAGTTACACGACCACTTTAGCTCCTCCGTGAAACACTGTTTTACAGTTAAGTGTTTGTTTCATTAATGATAATTTCATGATTTAATTAATCCCTAGGCCCCTTTTAAGTATCCTAAAGTCCCCTAAACCCCTAAATCAAGACCCAAATCCTTATTCATCCATTCTAAGCCTCCTCTATACACTTTGAAGAATCTAAAATTTCTGTTGACCTCCATTGTTGAAGCTTGAAGAAATTTGGGGAAGACGACCTTGCTTAGTTGAATCTTCAATTTCTTTGGTTATTGTGAGGTATGTGGGATTTGATTCAAGGATTTTCTTCCATCCTCGAAGACCCAAGAACCCTAACCTTTAAATTATGATTTTAAGTTTCTTCAAGTTATGGGTTCTTCAATTATTGTTGTAGTTTAGTGTTGGGAATTATGTGTTGTAGTTTTTAGGTGATTTAAACATGTTTTAAGCTTGAATTTTATGAATGTTCATGGAAACCCTTAATGAATCAAATTGCATGTCCCATTATGATTTAATTATGCATGGGTAAATTGCATTAAGCTCTATTTATGGATTTTCACATGATTTATGATGAATTACCTTTCAAATTGCGAAATTAAGTTCGAATTCCATTACCCATGTTCTTGATCCTCATTCATGGCATATGCATGGATATTGATATGTTGAAGCTCTTGATGAAACTCATGTTTTGAATGTTATGTTAAGACATGTGATCACATAGTCCCTTGCCATGACTCTTTGAGCATAATGGGTGCTTGCACCACCATGATATGTTTGAAGGCTTGATATGATAAGCTATGTAGATGAGCTACTCTTATTGTATTGAAATGGAATGATCATGAAAAATTTTGGAAACTCTTGATGGCCTATGCCCTAAGCATGAACATGATTTATGTACAATGGTTTTACCTTGACTAATGATGCATGATTTGAAAAGGATGTAAGTATTTTGATTTGATGTTGCATGTATATATATGTATTCCCTACGGGATGAGACTTAGTACCGAGGGATTGGAGTCGGGGTGGACTATCGCCACAGGGTCCATACTCCTTTCTGTCAAACCATGCGCCACCATGGGTTATCTTCCTAGATAGGGAGTTACATGTCATGTTTATCCCTGGTTTCAAGGGTGTCTAGGGTACTACTTGGCAAGTAGTCCAGATCCGGGTAGTGGCTCACTCAGGTCTTTCATGTTGTCAGTTGAGGTTACATCCCCATTATATATTGATCATAGGATTGCATTACATATATCATGGGATAACATTTTGTTATATTACTCTTTTGCTACGTGCATTCCTTTCGTATCATTTGTCCCCTTGCCATGTTGCTTTGTCATACTATATTATCATATGCTTTGCATGCCCCCATACTTAGTGCTCAATTGTGCTAACCCATATTCTTGTCTACATGTTCTAATCATGTAGGGACCGGAGACGATATCTACATTCTACCGGACAACGCTTGATTCTTAGTTAAAGACTTTGCTAGTGGTGAGCCCTTTTGTTCAAGGGCAATAGCCACCGCCTATCTACCTATTTTATGTTATTTTATTTACTTTCTTTTGTTTTGAGGGTGAGCCTCAAACTTGTTGAGACCCCGCTCATTCATGTAGAGGTTTGTTGGACCATTCTAGACTCTTGTACGTTGACTTGTTATGTTAAACATTTGGTTATGTAATATGATGCTATTTAGCTTTGATTATGATAATGCTCTCTTATTATGCCCATGACTTATATTATGGGTATTGCGAATCACTAAGTGCTTACGTGGAACGTCCAATAATCCTTGTGTGCCCCATAGTGGAATCCTATTCACTCATCTCCTTAGAGATTATTTCTATGTGCTATGTGCATACATGCTTGTCCCATTCCCGACAACATCCCCATAGCTTGAGTCCCAAGTCCCAAATCCCTTAGAGATTATATGTTATGTGTTTAGCTTCTGCGTTTTTGAACCTATGATGTGTGTAATGATGCTATGATTGCTTGATCGAGGGCCTTCGGGTTCTCCTTTGCCATGTCACATCTAGGCCCCTATCTGGGTCGTGACACTTTCCAAGTCTAATAAAAAATAAAGTCCAAGTTAAGCATATAATTTTAGCCTATGATTTGGCACTATAAATGGACAATATTGGCTACCCAAGATGAATAGAAAAAGGGTCCAAGTATATTCACAACCCACTTGACGATTTGAGCCTAAACTAAGTTAAAGATAAAAGGGAAAAATGGGCAGCCAAGCCCCATTGAATTGAAGCCCCATAAGGCCCAAGTGAAAGGGGCAAAATAGTACATTACTCCCTTAATAAAATAAGCCTAAAATTAGTTTAGAAAGTCGGCCAAGAGGGGTCCATATAAAAGGGGTATAAACCAGCAAATTCAAGTCATTTTAACATAGCAAAAAAATCAGATGTTTCAAGGGTTTTCTCCTTGTTCTCTTTTCACTTTGCAAAGCAGCCAAAGCACACTTTTAGGGTTCTTGAAGAGGGCCTGATCTTTGGAGACTAAGGTAAGTAAAAATACCTATGGTTTTAGTATATTTTTCCACGAATAATAAGAGAGATATGCTGGTTATGTTGTACTGAAAATTCTGGATAGCATGTGTCCTAAAATTGCTTGCACACTTTTCTTGGTTATTAAGAGGCTTTTCTCTTCTTTGTTGGCTTGATTATGAAGGGATGTTGATGTTTATAACAAGGTGTAGGTCATACATTGTAAGGTTAAGTTGCAGCATCACTTTTGTTTTATTTAAAAATGAGTTATAGTATGTTATCTTAAATGTGGTGTTAGTTTGAACTTATGGGCTGCATAATTGGAGACTATTGTCTCACGTCCTCCATCTATTTTGAGATTGTTTTAGAACTGTTTTGGGAATGGTTTGGTATGTAAAACCGTTGAGAACAGTTTGGTTGAGGTTGGAATAGGTGTGGATTGTTGCCATCAAAATGTACGGAAAGGGTATAATGTTATGCTATCTAATGGTATGTTGCGTGGAGTTGTTGCATGTTGTACTTGCTGAATTGTTGTGAGCTTAGTTGGAACTAAAACAATCTACATATAACATGTATATAAGAATGTTTATTAGAAAAATATACGATTAAAGAAGGAAAGGTCGAAAGAACGCCTTTGGATCGATTATTACGGGCTTGCTGACCAATTATTATTTTTGGATGGAATTGGACTACCGAATGTGTTTATTAGCTACTAATACTAGTTTTATTACCTACCCTATTGTAGATAACTATTTGGAAGAAAAAAAGAGTTACTTCGAGGTAATATCGAGGTGGTACAATGAGGTATGTAAGGCTACTCGATTTCCTATTACTTGACATGAAATATAAATTCTTCCGTGGAACACAAAGCCACTTATAGCCTCCAACATGGTTAATGACCTTGTATCCATTCTTTAACATGTACAAATGTTTCCATATATAGTCATTTTCAAAGTTGCATACACACTTTGGATACCAAGATACATGAGTTCTTTTTTGGATAAATAAAATCCATGTGTTATTTCATCTCCTACATGTTTCAATAGTTTTGTAACCTACTCTTTTCATTGTGCATTGTCTTACATGACTGTTTATATGTCATTTTTATATCTATAGTACTATAGCTCAAAGTGTTGTGACCTCCAAAAGAATCTTCTCAAAAGTAAATAAAAGATAAAGTAAAGTTGCTTCTGATGGGTGGTAGCCCAAGGGGTGGAAGAATCACCTATCCAGGGTCGATCCTATCACGGGAGGTAGCCCAAGGGGTAAGGAAAGCCTAGCCAGGGTCGATCCTGATATCGATTTACCACTGATCAGATGGTCATTTGTATTATATGTTGTGCACAAATTATACAGTAAATAAAGGTAAAGTGACCCCTTATCTATATAGTAGTGCATGATTTTATTTGAGTTCACATTTTATATATGGTATTCCTAGCCTTACATATTCAGTATATCTCGTATTGACTTTCCTCTCGGGGGACCTGCATTTCATGCTGCAGGTACAGGAGCTAGTAGATCTCCCAAGTAGGGGTACAGGACATCCAGCTGCTGTTATTGGGTCCAGGTTGCTTTTGAGTTGTATGTGTCTAGAACTTATATTTTTTATTGTATAGTAGTTGGTGCTGAGGCGGGGCCTGTCCCGGCCCTTATCAGACAATGTTTCTTATCTAGAGGCTTTATAGACTATGTAAAGTAAAGTGTGACATATCTTGTATTTTGGGCATCGTGGCTCCAACAGCCTAGTCGTACATATTTTCTTTTGGTTGGTTATTAGTATCTACCTTCCTAAAGGCATGTTGAGGGTGGAAATCCCTTATAATATTTATAGACAGTACATGATTACAGGTTGGTTCTCCCCAGCCTTGTCGGTAAAGGGTGCCAGTCCGTCTTAATGGGATTTTGGGCGTGATAGAAGTGTTATCAAAGTGAGTCATCCTAGGGAGTCTACAAAGTCGTGTCTATGTAGAGTCTTGCTTATGGATGTGTTGTGCACCACATTTATAATCAGGAGGCTACGTGGCATTTAGGAGTTGTTACTTTTTTTTTCTTTCTTTAGATCGTGCCATAGAGCCAAATGTTATAGGTGGATTATGTCTGACCTCTAAATTGTTTTGTACAACAAGTATTCCAGAAACAAGGAAAAACAAAGACAAAGGGAAAGAAGTAGAAGTGGTAGTTGGTGTACCCTGTCAGGTGAGACAATGATGTGAGTCCCAAGATGAGTCTCTAGCACTAACATCTCCAACTCCTCCATCTCCTAATGCACCAGAGAGTAGTGAAAATCCCCATAACCACCTATTGATGCTACCGGGCAAGATCTAAGAAATGCAGTCAAACTGTTGACTCGTATAGTTGCTGGCCAAGGTTAAAGACAAGAAGGCCCATTTACAAGTACAGGTGGTGCAGGTAGGGCAGTCAACACGAGGATACATGATTTTCTTAATTTAAACCCTCTATCATTCACCGGGTCAGATCCCAATGAAGACCCACAAGATTTCAGATATAATGCACTTTGGATGTCATGCACGTAAGTGGTACAGAAGTTGTTGAGCTCGCATCATATAGATTAAAGGGTATGGCTATACTATGGTATGAAGCTTGGAAGCAATTTGAGGGTACAAATGCACCTCCAACTACATGGAAGGAGTTCAAAGAGGCATTTCTTGACCATTACCTGCCCTTAGAGATCCGAGAGGCCCGTGGAGATCAGTTTCTGAATCTCTACCGGGGGAATATGAGTGTGAGAGAGTATAGTTTTCAATTTAATTCCCTAGCCAGGTATGCTCCTAATGTAGTTGCTACTATGGCAGATAGAGTTCATCGATACATGGATAGGCTAGATTTGTATCTGGTTAGAGACTATACCATTGCCTCTTTGAATAAAGACATGGATATTGCGAGGATGCAAGCTTTTGTACAAACACTAGAGGATCAAAGGCAAAGAAAAAGGGCACAAAAGTTAGAAAGGGGGCAGTCCAAGAGGGTCAGATGTACAGGGCAGGGCAGTTTGCACCATCCCAAGGTGAGTTTAGACCTCGAGGTTCTAATAGGCCACCTAGGCCATCATCCTCCTACTCAGTAGCTAGTGCTCCACCACCACTTCAAGGTTCTAGAAGTAATCGGTTTGGTGAACGAAGTGAAAGGTGCACAGGCAACGGGTTATTAAACAAGTCAACCAAGGCCTCCTAAGTAGCCTTGCAGGCAATGCGGGAGGAGCCATTTAGGTACATATCGTATGGGGAAAGATGCTTGTTATTAGTGTGGGGTATCATGGAATATGATAAGAGATTATCCAAGAAGACACATGGGTGATATAGCATACCTACTGGATCAATTATTGTATCATCATCATCGACGTCTCCATTAGGTAGAGGTTAGAAAGTTCCTACAGGTCGTGGTAGAGGTGTTAGAGGGGAAGCTAGCTCTAGCTGGGTCCAAAATTGTACTTATTCTCTAGGGACTCGGTAGAACTTGGAAGCTTCACCAGATGTGGTTACAATCTTACAGGTAGATTGTCCATATTTTCATATAATGTATATGCATTGATTGACCCTAGTTCTACACTATCATATATCACTCCACTAGTTTCTAGGAAGCTTAAGAGAACACCTAAATTATTGAACAAACCATTTGAAATGTCTACGCCAACTGGTGAATCTATTATGGTTGGAAGGGTCTATTACAACTATGTAGTAACTATTTGTGAACGTGATATGTTGGGTGACCTTATTGAGTTAGAAATGGTGGAATTTGATGTTATAATGGGTATGGATTGATTGTCTTCTTGCTATGCCACCATGGATTGCAGAACTAAGAGAGTGTACTTCCACTTTCCGAATGAGGTGGCCCTTGAATGAAAAGGTAATGTTGGGATACCAAAGGGTAAATTTATTTCTTATTTTAAGGCAAGGAAAATGATGTCAAAGGTATATATATGTCATCTAGTTAGAGTGAGGGATGTGGAGGCAGAATCACCAACTATTCAATCTGTTCCAATAGTGAATGCATTTGTTGATATGTTTCCTGAAGAGCTTATAGGTCTACATCCAGAACAAGAAGTAGATTTTTGTATTGACTTACTTCCAGGCACTCGACTTATCTCTATCCCTCCTTATAGAATGGCCCCAATAAAATTGCGTGAATTAAAGGAGCAATTAAAAGACTTACTATAAAAGGATTTTATAAGGCCTAGTATGTCCCTTTGGGGTGCGCCAGTGCTATTTATACGTAAGTAGGATGGCACTTTGAGAATGTGTATTGATTACCGACAATTAAATAGGGTGACAATTAAGAATAAATATCCCTTCCCAAGGATTGATGATTTATTTGATTAGTTACAGGGTACCAAATATTTTTCAAAAATTGACTTGAGATTAGGTTATCACCAAGTAAGGGTGAAGGAGAAAGATATACCTAAGACAACTTTCAGGACATGTTATGGACACTTTGAATTTCTTGTTATGTCATTTGGGCTAACAAACGCACCAATAATTTTTATAGATTTAATGAATAGAGTGTTCAAGCCGTGCTTGGATGTATTCGTGATATTATTTATAAATGATATTTTGGTATATTCAAGGACAGAAGAGGACCATGAAAATCACTTATGACAAGTATTATAAGTTCTTCGTGATCGATAATTGTATGCCAAGTTTTCCAAATGTGAATTTTAGTTAAAATCAGTGGCATTCTTGGGTCATGTTATATCCGACGAAGGAATAAGGGTTGATTCACAAAAGATAGAGGCTGTGAAAGATTGGTCAAGGCCAACAACATACATGGAAGTTCAAATCTTTCTAGGGTTGGCAGGTAATTATAGAAGGTT
Source organism: Solanum aculeatissimum (assembly GCA_038996855.1). Lineage (NCBI taxonomy): Eukaryota > Viridiplantae > Streptophyta > Magnoliopsida > Solanales > Solanaceae > Solanum > Solanum aculeatissimum. The sequence continues at coordinate 18,545 of JBCEWC010001483.1, read as the reverse complement.
CATTGAAGGTTTTTCTTCTATTTCTGTACCTCTAACTAATTGACACACAAGATGACCATGTTGTAGGTATATGAGCTAGTAGATCTTCCCAGTAGGAGTACAGGATATCCAACTACTCTTATTGGGCTCTAGGTTGCTTCAGAGTTCTGTGTGTCTAGAGCTTATGTTTTTTATTGTGTAGTAGTTGGTACTGAGGCGCGACCTGTCCCGACCCTTATCAGGCAGTGTTTCTTATCTAGAGGCTTTGTAGACTATGTAAAGTAAAGTGTTACATGTCTTGTATTTTGGGCGTCATGGCTCCAACATCCTAGTCATATGCATTTCCTTTTGGCTGGTTATTACTATCTACCTTCATAAAGGCATGTTGAGGGTGGAAATGCCTTATAATATTCATAGATAGTACATGATTACTAGTTGGTTCTTCCGAGCCTTATCGATAAAGGGTGTCGGTCTGCCTTAATGGGATTTTGGGCATAATATAAGAGATGAGGCGAGCTCGTGAGCTAGAGAGAACGAGGCGTACTTGACCTCTGGACACGCTCCCATAGTTGAGGAGTTCACCAGGCAAGTTGAGGGTGGACAACCTCAGTCAGAGAGAGGCGCTTAAGTGCCCAAGTATGTTTTCTCTTTTACCCATGTTCTTTATTTGGTATTTTGTGCACTAGGGATAATGCACATCTTTTTTGATGGGTTGCGGGTAGTTACAGGCCTCAATGAAGTCTGAGTAACCTTGGCCTATAACTATCCAATTTTTTAATTTGAAGGGTTTTCTTGCCTGTGTTATTTTTCCTTTAGGATATTTACTTTATATTAAACCAGTATGTTTAGGATGTTTAGGTAGTATTAGTGGCGTATAGTACTTTCTATCTATGGCATATGTTAGTTTTTATGAAAAATGATACCCCCTAGAAAATTTTGTTAGTTAGTTTTGATAGTAACCATGCATGATTGATTATTTGAAAGTGCTTTTTTTTATAAGTTAGATCATATTATGATGAAAAACAAGATTTGAGAGTCTGCATTGGTAGTGTAATCAATGCCATGTGTATGTAAGCTTATTTGTATGATTCATATACTGTGTGTAAATTCAGAACTTGCCCTGTTACTTTAACTTAGACTATATGTTAGTTGGTTAGAAAAGGATCTTAGGCCATTGTTCTTATTAGTCAACTTAGCCTAAAGGATCAACCAAATGTGTGACATATCCCTTGATCCAATGTTTTGAGCCTTGCATATACCTTCTTCTTTGTAAATACCTAAGTAACCTTGCCTTAGTTAATGATAAATCCTAAAATTGGCCCTGGTCCTTCTTTGAACATTGTGCACCTTGACTGAGGCAAAAAGCCTAAGTTGAGGGTGGTTACCAAAAGTAGCCCTAGTTTAGAGGATGTATATTGTGCACCTCAACTCAGACCAAAAGCCTAAGTTGAGGGTGGCTAGTGTAAGAAAAGTCATGAAAAATGAGGGGGAATCTAGTGATACATAAAAAGGAGAAAAATGTGTTAAAGGGTGTGAGAAAAATAAATAGACGCCTAAAACATGATCGGAAAAGCAAAATAATGTAAAAACAGAAGGCATTGTGCTACAAATAATAGTAGGGAACATAAAAAAACTTGAAGTAAGAGAAAGGGAGAATGAGATGAAAACATCAGCGTTATTAGGGCAAAAGTGTAGAAAAATGTAGAGTCAGGGAGGGCCAATAGTCACTATGTTCCCAAACCATCACACCAAAGCCCCCTGAGCCTATGTTACAAGCCTAGCAAGTTCTAAAGTGATCTTAGTCCAACTGGTCAAAGGTCATGTCATGAGTATAGAGGCAAACATATGGTATTGTTCACAGTGTTTTGAATATCTTTTGCGAGAGTGAGTGATGTTGTGTAGTCCTAAGCATTGAATATGAAAAACATCATCATGAGTGAGAGATGAGACTTCTTTCTATGAGGGAACTTGCATTGGATTGTTAATATTAGACTAAATCAGCGAATGTTGATCAACACAGATTACATTGCTTGTCATAGTTGCACTGTTGAATGTATTAATCTACATTCATTTGCTTGATAGTTATCTGATATGTGATTATAAGTGGTGTGGGTATTTGTGCTTGAGTTTGATACTATGCATGCCATCATACTAAGGTCTGTGTGTTAATGTACTACTTATGTAGATTGAGTTTGTTGCTTTAGGATAAACAATAATTTTAAGTTGAGGGTGTTGTCGAAATACAACACTTTTGATGCTTAAAATTTGAAATTTTGTGTCTTCTCAAAGGGATGTTGGTAGATTTGATGTGTTTTTATGTTTATTTTGTAGGATTATAGGTTTGACATGATTTTTAGGCCAAGTGTGCTGAAAGTGCTAATTTTGAGGATTCCCGAAACCTTTTATGGGTCGTCCAAGATTCTACGGGTCGTAGAAAGGGCTTCGTCCCAAATTCCAGTGAAGGGTAATTTTTAGAAATTTAAATCTATGAGCAAGTAGACGAGCCTTAAATGATTCTACGAGTCATAGATCAGCTGTAGTACCCTGTTGATAAAAAATTGGGGAGTTACTAGAAAGTCATGAGACAAAACCCTTCACGGGCCATAGAATCTTATACGAACTGTAGAAGGGTCCCATAAAAGCCAACCCTAGTTCTGAAGATGAAGTCCATGAAACCCCAACTACGGGCCATGGAACATTATATAGCCCGTAGAGAGCGACCGTAGAGCTTGCCGAGCTAACTTTTCTATTTTTATTTAGCTTTGCTTTTTAGACATTATAAATAGGTTTTTAGGTTATTTTTCATTAAGTTTCTAGAGAGTTCGAAGTAGTCTACAGATTTGAGTATTTTTAGAGAGAAAAATAATCTTTAATGTTTTTGATTCATACTTATGATTTTTATTGAAGAGTTGGATTTCTTGTTCATAAATTCATTCGTATAAGTGCCCAATTATGTTATTCTATATCATGATTTTTGCATCTACACTGATTATGAATAACTAAATCCACAACTAGGGTTATGGGAACCATGAAGAACTAACAAAGGTAAAATAAGATAATTTAAAATTCTTGGAATGTGAGTATGAATTTATTAATTACTTCTCTTCATCTTAAAAGCTTTTTAACAATGGCCAATGTTAGAACTCGAATAGTGTTACTTGTCAGATCAAGGAGGTAATGAATAGGAAAAAAGAATAATTAACATGATTCGATTGATATTTTCTCATCTAATCAACCAAACTGGATCAAGAGGAGGTTGTACTGGGACACTAGGTAAGGGTTATTAGTGTCACACTGTAGAGATGGATCAAATTCGGCAGTGAAATTTACCTTACAGTTGGATTAAAGTGTTTGGCAAACTTAACTTACTGTTCTACATCTACACACTGGAAAAGATTACAATTATCTAGCAATATTGAGTTAGGGAATCATGGGGACCACATCACCCTAGTTATCTTTTCTATTGATTTCATGACACTTCCATTAGTCTAGGTTTATTTTACTTCCAAATACAACCCCCACCCCCTTTCGAGAGATAAGTAGGTTAATCACCTCACTTTGCTTTGAATTATTCTGGAGTCTACCATATGCCCTGTGGGATTTGACTCTATCCTTGGTTAGGTTATTTACTTGACAACGACCACTTTAACCTTTAAAAAGAGGTGTAGCTTGAGTGATATTATCTCTCCTACTTTAAACCACCCAACTGGGGATCTACAATGTCTACCATGTAAAGATTTAAAGGGAGCCATTCCAATGCTAGAGTGGTAGTTATTGTTATAGACAAACTCAATGAGTGGGAGATACTCATCACAACTCCCCTTAAATTCCAAGACACAAGCCCTTAGCATATCCTCAAGAGTTTGAATATTTCTTTCGGTTTGACCGTCCATTTGTGGGTGAAAAGTCGTGCTAAGTTTAACTTTGGTACCAAGGCCCTTTTGAAAAGACCTCAAAAAGTGCGATTTGAATTGAGCACCTAGATCCAAAATAATGCATAGCGTGACCCCATGTAATCTCACCATATTTTGAATATAAAACTTGGCATAATCCTTGTCATCATAAGTCATTTTAACGAGTAGGAAGTGAGCCAACATCGTCATTCTATCGATAATAACCCAAATGGAATCAAAGTGTTTTCTAGTCTTTGGCAACCCAACTACAAAATCCACATTGATCTCTTCCCATTTCCAAGTAGGAATCTCAATATCTTGGGCAAGGCCACCTGGCCTTTGGTGTTCGTCTTTAACTTGTTGTCAATTATAGCAACCAGTTACCAATTTGGCAATATCTCTCTTCATATCACCCCACCAAAACACTTCCCTCAAATCTCTATATATCTTAGTAGAACGCGGATGGATGGAGTAAGATGAACTATGAGCCTCACTCATATCAAGTATTTCAAGCCATTTACATCGGGCACACACAACATACCTTGGTATTTAAGGATACGATCTCCCTCTTGGGAGAAAACCTCCACCTTTCAATCCTTCACCAAAGATTTCAATTCCACCAAAGTGAGATCAAGATCTTGCATGAATTTAAATTCTTCAATCAAGGAAGAGTTAGAACCATATAGTACCATCACACCACCATTCTCGGGCTTCATTCAATCTAACCCCCAATCTTGCCAACCAGTGAACTTCTCTTGCCAATACCTTCTTGTTATCACTAATATGAGTCGTACTCTCCATGAAAACCCTACTTAGAGCATCGACCACAACATTAGCTTTGCCCGAATAGTAGTGCACACTCATGTCATAGTATTTAAGGAACTTCAACCATCTCCGTTTCCATAAATTTAGATCTCTTTGGATGAACACGTATTGGAGACTCTTTTCGTCGGTGAACACGTCTACATGAACCCCATATAAGTAGTGATGCCATATCTTCAAATCAAATACCACGACCGCTAATGCAAGATCATGGGTGGGGAAATTGCGCTAATGCACCTTTAGTTGCCTAGAAGCATAGGCAATGACTTTGCCACTTTGCATCAAAACATACCCCAAACCAATTCTCAAAGCATCCCAATAAACTACAAACCTTTCTAATCCTTCTGATAGAGCCAATATAGGAGCGGTTGTAAGCTTGTCCTTTAATGTTTGAAAACCTCTCTCACATTCATTGGTTCATACAAATTTAGCCTTCTTTTGTGTTAATTTCATCAAAGGAGTAGCAATTGAATAAAACCTCTTAACGAATCTCCAGTGGTGCCCCGCCAAGCCCAAGAAACTCCTAATATTCATTGGAGTAAAGGTTCTAGGCCAATTTCTTATTGCCTCCATATTTTTCTGATTTACTTTAATGACTTCACCCGACACCACATGATCTAGGAATGCAACTTCCTTCAACAAAAATTTGCATTTGTCAAACTTAGCAAATAGTCTTTCTTCTCTCAACATTTGTAACACTAGCCTCAAATGTTTCACATGCTCCACTTCACTCTAGGAATAAATCAAAATATCATCAATAAATACCATAAAAAACATGTCGAGGTAGGGTTTAAAGACCCTATTCATGAGTTCCATAAAAATCACTAGAGCATTAGTTAGGCTAAAGGACATCACCACAAACTTAAAATGCCCATATCTTGTTTAGAAGGACATTTTGGGAATATCACACTCTCTCACCTTCAATTGATGATACCCAGACCGAAGGTCAATCTTTGAAAAGTGACTACCCCCTTGAAGTTGATCAAATAGTTCATCTAACCTCAGTAAGGGATATGTGCTCTTTATGGTGACCTTATTGAGTTGTTGGTAGTCGATGCATATTATAAGGGATGCATCTTTCTTCCTTACAAACAACATCGGTGCACCCAAGGTGACTTGCTAGGTCTTATGAAACCTTTTTCCAACAAATCTTTTAATTGGTCTTTTAACTCCTTCAACTCCGTAGGGACCATATGATAGAGATGAATGGGAATGGGTTGATTGCCAGGGAGGAGATCTATATTGAAATCTATCTCCTTTTTAGGAGGAACACCGGGAAGCTCATCAGGGAAAACATAAAAAACTCACTAACCATCGGAACCGACTCAATGGAAGGGGCTTTAGACTCAACATTTCTAACCCTCACCAGATGATAAATTCTACCCTTGAAAATCAACCTTTGAGCCATAAGACACGAGATTATTTTACCCTTGACCATCGAGTCACGACCTTCCCACTCTAGGGCGGGTTCATTAAGGAATTTAAACTTAACCATGTGAGTTCTACAATATATTGAAGCATGATATGCATATAACCAATCCATCCCAAGAATGATGTCAAAATCTACCATGTCTAGTTTAACAAAATATCAAGGAAAGACTTTATGAAATATAGACACGGGACAACCACTATAATTATTTTTAGCAACAATGGACTCATCGATGGGGGTGTGTCAAAAGGTTCACATAATAATTTGGGACATATATGGAGTCTATTAGAAACAAAAAGTGTAATGAAGGAGAGAGTGGCACCCAGATCCAATAAAGCATACGTATCAAAATTATTAACCTTTAACATACCGGTAACAACGTCGGGCATCTCATCAACCCCTTGTCTCCCTTGAAGGGCATAAAACCAATTATGACATGGAGCACCTTTTTGTTGCCCAGTTTCCTTTGATCACCACGGGTACCTTGTTCTTGGGTACGACCATCTATACCCTTGCTTGGATAATTAACGCTCTTATGGCCCACTTTGCCACACCCGAAGCAAGCACACATTTCTTTATAGCATCTACCATCATAATTCTTGCCACACCTTTTACACCTTAGGATGATTTGACCACCATTTCCACCTTGAGCTCTAGGATTGGACACCTTATCATTAGCAAGTATTTGGACTTGGGCATTGGAGGATTGTAGGCCTTGGAATTTATGGCCTTGTTGAAAATGACCACCTTTGGTGCCTTGGAAACCCCCATCAAGTTGAGCCCTCTTTGACTCCCCAATCCTTCACTTCCTAAATTTTCCCCCCTTAAGCTATTCGACATATGTCATCAGCTAAGATATGTTTATGTACTTAATAAGCATGGCGGAACGACACTCCTCATTGATCAAATTGGACACACCCAAAATAAACTTGTGCATTTTTTCTTTAGTATCAGTGACCAAGAGTAGAGCATACTTTGAGAGGTCATTGAATTTAATGAAATACTCTCTCACACTCATTAAACCTTGCTTAAGGTTCATAAACTATGTCATCTTTGCTTCCCTCAACTCAGTTGGAAAGAAGCGGTCAAGGTAATCAACTATGAACTCTTCCCAAGGTATGGGCTCATCTTTTAGTCTCTCCATCTTCCACTGATTGTACAAAGTTTGAGAAAGGACTTTAAGTTGGTAGGCCACCAATTCCAATTTTTCTTCCAAACATACCCCCATAATGGCTAAAACTTTATATACTTCATCAAGGAATTCTTGGGTTTCTTTTTCAACTTTGGAGCCATAGAACTCCAGAGATTCATTCTCGTAAAATCCCTTACCCTTGAGGCAGGGGTAGGAGCATGAGGATCTTCGAACCTTTGGTTGGCCACGACCCTAGACAATAAGGTAACCACATACCAATATTCGACATGAGTGACTCCCTCTTTTTCTTGAGGGACTTGAGGAGTCGGAGGGTCTGGTCCACCCTCAAGGGTAGGAGCTTATTACTCCATTCTTCACGGAGGCATGGTCTAAAATAGCAAATGATCATCCATTAGGAATAGGAAACCTCAATTCAAATATAGAGCATGACATAGGATATGAAAAAGTGAATCATTTTCCTAAGACGTCTCATAGCCTCTTGTTCATAGTTGTGGCGCGCTTCACAACCACGAATGAGACTTTACTTGATGCGGTGTATTGGATTTTTAGGACCATTTACAAACTTAGTGCTCTAATACCAAGCTTTGTCATGTCCCAAGCCTAGGGACTAGATGTGACATGGTGAATGGAGAGCCCAATGGGACTCCAAACAAGCCTCTTAAGCATACATGCCACATCCTTGGTTCCGTGGAAGCATAAATAGGCAACAAACATGTAACAAATATTTTCTAAGGGCATCGAGGCTTTGGACTCACGCTATAGGGATATTATAGGGAAGAGGATTAACATGTATCATATAGAATATAAGTACATGGACATAATAGAGATTAAGGGACTAAGGGAAATCTCCAATAGTACATCGACATAATAAGAATTGAGTCCATAACATATAAATCATGTATCCAACAACACCTCTAAATATGAATGGAACGGGGGCCAAGACATCTCTCGGACTCACCCTCAAAAGATAGTATCCAAAAATATAGTAGTCTAATCAAAAGTATGAAAGTAAATGGATATTGTCCCTGAAAGTGGAGGACTCACCAATAGCAATTCTTCACTCGAATTGTCTAGCCACGTGGAGGAAGGGGATGATGGATGTGAGCTTTGGTTCATACATGGTTAGATCATGTAGCCAAACAATATGCGCTAGTATGTTTGAATGTACTAAGTATATGAGATCCAATGCAACAAGGAACATAAGCCACAATTGAACAATATGAATAACATAATCAACAGGCATAAGCTCAATATGTCATGAGTGCTCAATCGTTTAGTCAAAATATGCATGAGAGTCATCAAGTCATATATCATATCATACAAAGATGGGAAGGGACCATAACCAACATGTAAGACCAAGTGAGCTACTATTTGGAATTCTGATGTTCACTCCACATTGGACATGGATTGGTCTATCTTGTTGGGATAAACAAAACATTCACCTTACAGGGACACCACCTTTTTTGGTCATTCATGCAATTTAAGTTATATGGATCCATTAGCCAATTCATAAACCTATGGTGACAACATAGTTATGGGACAATGGTTATCTACCAAGGTTTGCTCGGTGCTAGGTATCAATCCCAAGGAATAATCAAATCATACTTATTGACATAATATGCAAAGCATCATGATATCATAATATTTCTTTCATATAGTAGCTCATCAAAATCAAAGCTTCATATGTCAAAGATAGGGCTTCATAACTTTCATAACTTTCACAATCTTTCATATCTCATGTCATGCATAATAGCCCATCAATTCATGTCATTCATAATTTACATATCTATCCATAAAGTCCTCAACATCATAGAAGTTTGGCATAAATCTTTATTCAAAACTATGGTGGGTACATGTACATAACTTCAAAACCAAGCAATTCATGAATATATGACATGAGAAGAGTAAGATGAATCACTTGAACACTTTTCAAAACAACCCACTAAAAGCATAGTCATAACTTAGTTAGGAAATTATCAAATCCTCATAAAAATCACAACTCTCATATGATTCTTCACTTCAAAATAATGCACAAGGATGAACCATCGTAAAATATTCCATATTATTCTCATGTGAAAGGATTTAACAAAATCATCATGTAACATCATAACTTGAGGAAAACCCAAAGGAGAGGGAATGGTTGAGCTTAGTGGAGGAAAGGTCTCCACTGATCACAACCTACATACCTTAGCAATTTTACAAAGGAAAATCAGACTTGGAGTTAAGGAAATCCAAAACCATGGCTTGCTTTCTTCTTCTTGAAACCTTGGAGAACTTGGGAGTGATTGAGAGAATTTTTGGGACTTAAGATATTTGTGAGTGAGTGGAATGAGAGTATTGAGGGTGTATATGTCTGAAAAGTGAGGGGTAAGGGGCTTAAACGATGTGGTTTGGACATTAAATGATGGGCAAGGTTGGAATTTTCTCTTTAAAAAGTCTGTCAGAATGGATCACGAAACCCCATTTATGGGTCGTGGTCTACCTTATGGGTCGTAGGTGAGGGTCTCATCTGATGCCATTTTAGGCTCTCAAAACCTTTTCTCTAAATCATATTCCACAACCTGACTTACGACTCGTAAATTATTTCATGGTTCGTCTGATAGCCCGTACCTTAAATTCTTAAAAATCTCAAATCTTAGTAATTTTGATCATCATTCCATGAGCATGGGTTACGGCTCGTGGAAGGACTTACGGCCCATAGAGACCTTCGTAACCACTGATACGTGATGAAAATTTTAAGATTTCATTTTTCTTTGCACTTTCATACCTTTCAACACGTGAGGCCTTACAAATCTATTATAAAATATTCATGTATTTCATCTATTGCACAACTAAAAGAAGCCTCATTGCATCCATTACAAAATAATATATCTTTATTGAATAATGTCTGTACTTTTGCAAAAATCTTTTTTTCTTTGAAGAACAAGCTATAGTTTATTTATATCTTACGATTATAATTTTTCATAATGATTCATTTTTACCCCATTAATATTATATCTTGATCCATGGACTAAGTTCTAAATATCACTTTTATGAGTGAAACATAATATACTTGAATAATGCATTATTTGGCCAATTATTTATCTTTTCATAGTATATGTGTCACGATCTAAGTTAGGTTGTAGACGTGACACGATGATTAAAATTTTGAGTTTCACGATTTGAAATCAGGTGTGATGACACTTTCTTTTATCCATCGAGACAAGTCAACCTAAATAGGTCGCAATAACATGATACAAAGTAATGTAGAAGCTAAGACAACAAAATATTAATAATGTAGACACCCAATTTTGGCCCAACAATTTAAAATTTTCATACTTTTTTTGTTATTTTTTAAAATAGTGTAAAATACCTTTTGGCAATTTTAGATTAATTTTTTGATAATTACTATTATTTTTAAAATATTAAAATTTTAATTAGTTTAATTTTAAATTTTAATGCATTCTAATAATTCTTTTTTTACACAAATAAGAATTTTACAAATGTAAGTAATCGGCCCACAATTTGAGCCATTATTTTTAGCCCATTAGGTCTTGTAGTGTATATATAACCTTTACATTTTTATAATAATTGTATATAGTAGAATTTCTAATTGGAAAACCTTAAAAAAATTTACTTTCTCCTTTGTCAACAATAATAGTCGCACCAGTAACCCCTCAAAACCTTTAACAACTTTTGAGTTTTTCTTCTTGCTCTTGCTCGTCACAATGGCGTCTACCCCTTCCCCTCACACTGCCACCTTTCTTTCTATGATGAATCTCCACCGGCATGCCATCACTCACCAACCACCATTGTAGCAGCGAATAACCACCCCTTCAACATCCTCTTTTTCCCTTCCTTCTCTCCTTTTTCCAGTCACCATCGCCGACCGGCGATCCCTCACCCTTTTCCCTCTCTCCCTTTGATTTTTAGCCAACAATGACCTCGAAACGACCAAACAAACCATCACAATACACCATGAATTAGTCCAAAAACCCCACCCAAAATCAGCCTAAAAATCGTCCATCAAGCACCACCAGAAATAACCATCGCATCACCATCTCCAACCAATGAAACGACACCAAACGATCCCAAACCAGACCACCCGACCAACCCCTCTTCTCTCTTTACTTTCCAATGAGAAACAACTAGCAAACCAACGACGACGAGCTCCAAATCGGAGCACCACAACAACAAAACCAATAACAACCTACCAACGACCTATGAGTTTCGTTTTTTTGATGAGGTTTGCTACTCCAACTATCGTTACTATTTTTCCCAATTTTTTGGTAGAAATTTCTCACTATTTTATAATTTCCTGTTAATTTGATTATTGTTAGTGTTGAACTTTGCACTTCGATGAAGATTTTGTTTATAGTTGTTTGGAAATTTATTCAATTAAGCTTATTTTACTTTATTATTTTTTCTCTTTATCATTATGTTGCTTATATTTCAGATCGAACACAGGAGTCTAGGCTTCCATAATTTCATTTATTTTTTTATACATATATGTCTTTGTTCAAAAGTTATTTTTGTTTGTGTGATATTTTAGTTGTTGATAATTTTAGCTTTAAAGTAGAGGTGTTCATCAATATTAAGTTCAGATTCTTTGATATTTTAAGTGTTTGTTATTTTTCTTTAATCATATTTTGATTTATTCCTTTGTCTTAATCGTGATTACTGTTTTTGTTGCTTTTTTACTACTTTTAATTTTTGGGATCTTATTGCATTGTTTATAACTTTTTCAAGTGATAGTGGTGTTTTGTCCAAATTTTGTTTTATTTACGTATTATTTGTTAACATTATCCAATGAAAAATCTATCTATTGGATATCGAGGCCTCCCCATTTTAAAAATGAAATTTGTTTTAGTTTAGATTGATATTTGTTATATTTTAAAATTCAGAAATTTCAGTTTAATTTCACGTATATATTATTTGTTAAAAATGGTCAATGAAAAATCTATCCATCAGATTTCGAGGTCTCTCTATTTAAGAAGACGATTTTTTTTAGTTTAGATTGATATTTGTTATATTTTAAAATTCAGAAATTATAGTTTTAAATTTACGTATACATTATTTGTTAAAATTGGTCGATGAATAAATTACCATCGATTTTCAAGGTCTTCCATGTATATAATACATATTTTATTTTTAATTATTATTTTTATTCATATATTTTTTATTACTAAAATTTTTATGAAGTGTTTTTATAGGTACGCGGAGTTTTTTATTTAATCATTATTTATTCATTTATTATTGTATAAATATTGTTGGTGTTAGTCAAATACTAGAACATTTTTCGTATTATTTATTTATTTTATTTTTATATATATTTTGTATTTATTATATTTGTTAGATTATCTCATCTTCAATTTGAAAAAAAATGAGTTAAGTCGGGACCCACAGTTGTGGATTCTAAAGGATGTTAATACCTTCGCTTCGGAATGACTTGAACCCTTACCCGGAGTCTAATTGGTTTCATAGACATTTTTGTAAATAGTTGGTTTCCTAATTATCCTTAAAATTAGGTGACGACTCCAAAATTAAATTATTTTTAAAAATATTCTTTTAAACTCTTTTATTTAATTATTTTTTGGGAGTTACAACGACGTTGCTGCTTCGGGATGTCAACAAATAATAACAACAATATAAAGCATAAATACAATTAAACAATCCCAGAACTAGTTGTCACAACGTACAAGCCTCCTATATGCAAAATTAGAAGAAATGATACAAGTTTTAATAGTCTTTGTCTCTCAAATAGAACAAAACTAGCAAGATATCTGACAGTCTTGCTGGAAAAACAAACAAGTACCTCTCAATTGTCAATGACTTGATCTAAACAAGGAGGAAGAATGTTAGCAGGATCTGGACTCACAACCTACATACATTGTAGATAGGGTGAGGGACAAGGTACCCAATAAGCAAACTTAATCACAAATAGAGAATAAAGAACTAAGCACTTCTTCTATCCCAACTATATACCTCCGGATTACAAACACATGCAAGCAAAATAGACTAGCATACACAATATAGATAATATCAATGATTACAATCTCATGTCATAGTATATCAATAGTCAAATCGTCACACTATACAAGGCTGTAACACCTCTTAAAGTGCCTCGGAAAGACCCTATGATGTAATCCTTGCATATCTTAAAATTCATGCATTATTTCGCAAATCTGAGTTCGTATTTTTTTATAGGAGGTAAAATTGTGTAGAAAAATGGTCACCTTCGATTCTTAGGTCACCCGTATCGAAAAATAATTTTTTGTTGAAATTGCACGAACCAGAAGAGTCCGCGGCAAAGGCGTGTCGCGCCCTTGCCCCCTCATAATACAATTTTCTTTGAGTTTTGTTTTTAAGTTAGGAAGTTAGTTGAGATCTATCCCAACTCCTCTATATACATATTTCCTTGAAATCTCTCTTATTTTTAGTCTTAATCTTCTCTCTACACCCCCCCCCCCCCCCAAATTCTCTCAAATTTCTCTCTAAAATCCTCCATCAAATTCTCTCGAATTTGTTGGAGATCAAGCTTCTAAAAGGATTCTTAAAGTTCTTCAAGTTTCAAGAACCAAAGGTATGTGGATTTCTTCATTCATGGGCTCTTTCTCCCATGAATCCCAAAACCTATTTTACAAATTCCTTAAAGTTTCAATGTTAATTCCTTATGGGTACTCTCTATTTCTTCAATTAAACATGAATTATGTTGAGAATCTTCATCTATTGCATGAAATTGTATAAATTAATTTCAAGGGTTTTCTCCTATGATCTATCTTATGAAGTTTAAAGTTATGAAAGTTATATTACTATGAGTTATTATGAAATTGATGATTTTATAAGATGAATTGTATGATTTTATGACTAAAGTTTAATGATGATATGTATGATTGTGGTGGATTATTTTAAGAATGATTTAAATTAATAATTTTCATTAAATTGATGCATTGTCCTCTTGAGTTACATGTGTTTAAAATTTGCATGCATGAAATCCACACAATTATCATATCAAAGTTTCTAATGATGAATGATTTCCAATTATGAGGGTTCAATTACGAAAGTTTATGAAAGTTATGATGTTTCTATTCCTCTTATGAATGTTAAAGATGGTGAGAGGACAATTCTCACCAAAATATAGATCCCATGTGATAAGGATCATTCTCTCATGATTAGAAAGCTGATGTGAGGCCAAAAATAAATATATTTAATCATTACTAATCTCATATTTGATCTTTTATTTATCCTTTTTGAGCATAAATTTTATGAATTGTGCTAAATTATGTATTTTATTTGTAGGATTAAATTGACATGAAGACGAGGAAATTTGGAGCTTAAACGAATTAAAAATGAAAGATTACATAAGAAAAATCAAACAGGCAACATAATAAATTTAATAAAATAATCAAAACATAGGCATGCAACACAATTGCAATTTGTTATTACTGCCACGTGGCAATCAAGGAAGACATGAGCAACAATTTTGAAGGCGGCGGATCCGAAAAAATAATTTTCTTCCGGTTTTGGGTTTCCCAATTTATTTTGGACTTGGTTATTTTTCTACATCTATAAATAGTCCATAAAAATAAGGGCAAATTACACTGAGAGACACTAAAGTTAAAAAGTTATAAAAAAAATGTCCCTCACTGTATAAGCATGTATAGTTAGTGTATACTTGTGTATCATAATGTATATTTAGTGTATAGCTCATGCATAAGTAATATAAATTGTATAGTAGTGCATACTATCTATAATTTTTTACAAACTATATCATACAGTGATGTATAGTTTCACTGAATTAGGGCTATGTTTTTATATAAATTAAACATGGGCTATTTGTTTTTGTAAACTTTTTAATTTTTTGTATATATATGTAATTTTCCCTTAAAATAATTCTTCCACAACTAACCCAACTAAACATCTACTACTTACCCATAATTTATATTTTAGAATTTTATAGCTTGAAATTTTTAGAAAAGCCGTCGCAGAGAGCGGAGAATTTTGGATTATTCTTTTCATCTCCTTTTATTATTTATTTGTATTCTTGATTTTTGAAAGATTATTTAGTTGTTATTCTTGAATATTTATGATTAACACAAGTAAGTTATTTTTGTAAATTTTGATTGTGCTTTTCCAATAATAATGAGTAGCTAGATTTTATAACTAGGATTGTAGGAACAATGATGGATTAACAAGTAAGTTAATGTAAAAAGTCATTCTTGAATAAATTTTATGTATGTATTATTTATCTCTTCGCTATGAATACTTTTTAATGGTGGCCAACGTTAGAACTCGTCTAATTCTTACTTACTGGACTAAGGGGGTAAAGAATGGGAAAAAAGAGTAATTAAGAGGATTCGATGTGACCCCTCTCATCTAATCAACCTAAAATGATTAAGGGTATGGTTGAACTGGAACAAAAGATAAGGGTTAGTAATGTCACGCTCCGAGGATAGATCAAATCACGTAGTGAAATTTGCCTCTCGTCTGAATCAAAGGGTTAGGTGAACATAACTTACTAGTTATGCATGCTAAATATTGAAATAGATTACTAATACATTATTCTTGCTAAGTTATAAAATTATAGGAGCACATTCCTAGTTAATTCTATTTATCTTGACACAAATAAATATTAAATTGCAAGCTATTATTATTTTTATTATTTTTTTTTATATTTTTTATTTAAATTAAAACCCTCCAGTTTTTATAATGACTATCAAGTTAAAATTTTTACTATTGACAATATTATTTCATATTCCCTATGGGATCGACCCCGACTCATAAGTTGAGTAAATATATTGCAAACGACCATTTGTATTTTTTTCGAGAAGTATATTTCAGACATTACTAAATGATGGCGCTGTTGTCAGGGAATATATTTAAATATTGTCTTTAGTATTTAATTTTACTTGTAGTCCATAACATTATTTTTATTATTAATTTTATTTATTTTTTTCTCTTTTTTTTCTTATTAATATGACGACCTCTGCTGAAAAAATAGTGAATGATTGGAGTATTGAGATAAGAGGAATTGTAGATAAGTTTTTTAATCACAATGTACTTCTTGAAAATGTTAGAAGACCTTGACTCAGACAACTATATGCTTTTGTCCGATGCTCATCAATTTGGCTTGGATGTCCACATTTTAAATGTTGAGTTGAGTGTAGAGTTTGATATGTTTGACGCTCAACAAGTTAGTTATGAATTTTGTGAGAAAAAAAAAATGTTTATAGGCCAACTTGAAGAGCTAAAATTGGAGGGTCAACTACTTGATCATACTATTATTGATGTTATCATTGTTAAGAAAAATACATGAGAGTTATGTGAAGAAGTAGATAATATTATTTTTAAAAATTCTAGTGTGTGTAAACATGAGGATATAAATAATAATATAATTCATGAATTAAGACGCATTAGACTTCATTTCAATCATTTCTCAATATTTTGTTTAGAAGATGAGATATTAATCGAACCATCTAAGCATATGAAACAATGAAAGGAGGGAGAAAATATGTTTATATTCTTGAATTTATTGGGCACAAATAAAAAAATTACATTCCTCATGTAAAGGGAAGAAAGTACAACATGCGATATCTATTGTTTGGTTCCCTTATTTTTATACCACCACCCTGTGAGCATAATAAAAAATTGAAAAAGAAATTAGGGGTACAATTCATAAGTTCAAGGTGGAAGAAAAAGTGGACGACCTCCAACTAGTAGTGTAACTTCTTATTTTTTATTTTTATATATAGTATTTTTGTTGTTGTTTTTGTGTGTCCTTTTTTTGCAGATTTTGGGAAAGTCTGAGTACCCAAATTTGAAGCTAATGAATACAATCTTTTGAGCTTAAGTGTGGGGTGCGCGCGAACCTTGATAAATATTGAAGAAACATATTGCTAGCCAGATCCTAAAGGGTCTTAGGGAGTATTTCTTACCCTTCTGCTTCATCTATTTTCTATAAATTGCTTTGGAGACAAAACATGATTTTAAGTGTGGGGTGAAATATCTTTTAATATTTTTAAGGGTGATGTATGCTATAGGATTTTATTTAATTATTTTGTTTTAATTTTTAAAAAAAATTCAAAAATACAAAAAAAAATTCTTTTTTTTTTTTCTTGAGTGAAATAATTTTTTCTATGATTCTTAGTTTTTTAGTTTTTATTCGAGCATACTTTACCCATCCCTTGTTTTTTCTTTCCATTTCTTTTTCCAGGGGGAGCCCATTGAATCAGATTTTTTTTTAAAAAATAAATTTTATTTTTAGTATTTTATTTTATTTTTGGAGAGAAAAGAAAAGATCTTTTTAACTTGGTTGATACAAAATATTTTAGGCATGATTTTGATTAATATTTTTCTGTGAGTACTTGAGTAGAAGTTGAGGCTCAATACCAGATGAAAACAATGAAAATCAAAGCTTCTAGTGTGAAGAGTGGCAAAGTGTCTAAAAGGTTAAAGTAAAAAGGTGACAAACTGTAACGATCCGAAAATTTTTGAACATCATAATGGTTGGTCAAGGTTCATGTTGAATTGGTCATGGTTGAATTTTGGTAGCCATGGGTTGTATTAAGTGGCCGGATTCAAAAGGATCATTTGGTGAAGTTGTAAGGCCGGTTGGGCAGTAGACTTTGAAAAACAATATCTTTTGGTATGGGATGAACTGTGTTGGCTACTATATATCAAATCGAAGATCTTTGAGTTATCTTCGTAACGCAATTGGTTTCACTCAATTTGAAGTTTAGATGTGAATGTTATGGCCCTTGCAGTGAGACTGTTTGTAATTAGAAATACGCTGGAAAGGGGTTCTATAATGAGGTCTAAGGGTGGGACCACAAACCGTTTGGTGGTCCACGGTCCGTGGAGGTGCTCGTGGATTGCTCCAGTATGCTCCTAGGGTTTAGGTGCCAAGACATGGACCAAGTGTGGTCCCACGGACCACCTCACGATTCGTGTGACCCTTCACGGCCCGTGAGGGGTCTCGCGAAGTGATCCAGAAAGTTGGCTAAGGTTAGGGGATGGATTCAGGATCAAGTGATGCTCCACAGACTAGTACACGATACGTGTGCAGCTACACGGTCTGTGAGGCCTCTCGTGAAGTGATCCAGAAAGTCCCCCGAAAGTTCAAGCCGAATTCGAGGCCAAGTGAAGCCTCACGGGCAGGTTCACAACCCATGGACTTGTAGACAGCCACTGGGGGCTTTCCGTGAAGCCCTGTGTTCAGTGATCTAGTCCATTTCATTAATGGTTAATTCGTAATTTAGTTAGATCCTATGCCCCTTTTAGGCTTTCTAAG
>JBCEWC010001482.1:0-40794 GCA_038996855.1 Solanum aculeatissimum | reverse complement strand
CACATGGTTTGACGGAAAGGGTTTTGCCCAATCCCTCGATGCTAAGTCTCATCCCACGGGAATACGTACATATATACTTATATACATGCAACATTGAAAACAAGAGACAACATTCTTTCAAAATCATGCATCATTAGTCATGTCAAAACATTTGTTCAAGAATCATGTACATGCTTAGGCCATAGGCCGCAAGAGTTTCTAGAAAACATTTCATGATCATTCCATGTCAATGCAATGCAGTAGCTCATCTACATGGGCTTGCAAGGAAGCATCAAGATATGTCAATATGGTGCAAGCACCCATTATACTCAAAGAGCCATGACATGGGACTATGTGATCACAAGTCATAACATTACATGAACATGAGTTTCAAATCAAGATTTTCAATCATGGGTTCCATAGGAACAATAACCATGCACATGCCATGAATGAGATACAAGAACATGGGTAATCGAATCAAGACTTTATTTCATAATTTGAAAGACATTTCATCATAAATCATGTAGAAATCTGTGAATAAGCCATAATGCAAGTTACCCATGCTTAATTAAATCATGAAAAGGGACATGCAAGTTGAGCAATAAGGGTTTCAATAATCATCCATGAATTCAAGTTTAAATCACCTAAAAACTACAACACTCAATTCCCAACACTAATCTAAAATAATAATAGAAGAACCCATAACTTAATTGAAAACTTAAATCAAATTTAAAAGAGTTAGGGTTTACAGGGTCTTCAAGGATGAAAGAGGATCCTTGAATCAAGTCCCACATACCTTAATTCCACCAACAACTTGCAAAGTCAAACCTAGTCAAGGTCTTCTTTCCCAAATTCTCCAAGCTTTCTTCAATGGAGGACAAGAGGGTTTTAGAATTTCTAAAGTGAGTGTAGGAGAGTTTGAATGGATGAATGCGGGTTTGGGGAATGTTTTAGGGGTTTAGGACACCTTAAGGTACCAAAAAGGGGCTTAGGGAAATGTTAAATCACGAAATTACCATTAATAAAATGGAACTTTCTGAGACTAAGAAGAGTCAAACGGTTGCTACAGTGCCTCTCATACTGTTCACTGACCGTTCAACTGACCATCAGACAACACTTAGCCAAAGTTTCAGCGCGAACTCTCGGAGGACTTTCTGGAACACTTGACGAGCATTTTGATGGACCGTTTGGAAGTTGTCTGGCCATATCAAGGTCCTGTTAGCCTAACCTTATCCACCTAGACTCAACCACGGCTTTTCCAAGCCATTGTCCCACTTGACGGGACAGTACACGGGCCGTCAACATGCACACGGATCATTTGGAGGTCCGTGGCTCAATACTTGTCTCATGGGGTGGTTCCTGCCCACCCCTAGCTCACTGGAGCACCCCACGACACCTAACACGGACCGTGATTAGTTTCACAGACCGTGGGCCCTTCCTTAGCGACTTTTCTGAGCCTATCTCCAATGTCTTCCAAATTTTAGACAGTCCCACTGTTTGGGCCATAACTTCCTCATACGAACTCTGAATCGAGTGAAACCAGTTGCATTACGAAGATAACTCAAAGAGATTAAATTTGATATATCGTAGCCCACATGGTTCATTCCAAATCAAAAGTTATGACTATTTGAAGTACACTGCCTAAACTATCCCTCTAGGCCACCAACTAGCCCATTTTGCGTTCGACCACTTAAACTCAACCCGTGGCTGCCAAAACTTAACCATGACCAGTAGTACATCATATAAGGACAACCATAAGGAGTTTTTTCGAAAATATTCGGGTTGTTACAACAATACACCAACCTTGCAATGGATAGGAAAAGTTTGAAATGACACCTACACGGACCGTGAGGTGTCTCACGATCCGTGAGCTCCCTAGTGAATATATACTTGGAACATGACTTACCAACGAAAATCCCATAATTTGAAAAAAATGCTCCTCTCGCAATCACACGGTTGGCCTCACGAGCCGTGGGGCTTCACACGGACCGTGAAGTAATGGCTGTTTTATAGGTAGAATCACACAAGTTGGTTCACGACCCTTGAGCCTTCACACGGCTCATAAACCCTACCATCTCATTGACACAATTTCCAGAACATTAGCTTTATATATAGAATCGATCCCTAGACCAAGGCCTTTATGAAACACCTTGCCATGCCTCGTGAGAGGAAACACAACCTATCTCACAGACCATAAGGTTCCACACAGCCCGTGAGACTACCATGAGGCAGTGCCTTGGCCAACTTTCCAGAAACGGACCCTTGCACAAGCAGTCTCACCTAAAGGGCCATAACATTTACATCCCAACTCCAAATCAAGTGAAACTAAGTGATTTGGAAAGATATCTCAATGAGCTTCAATTTTATAGGTTGTGGCCCACACATTTCATCCCGTACCAAGATATATGTCCCCTTAAAGTCAGTACTTCCACCAAACGTCAAGTATGATCTAACCAATGCAATTTCCTTGAATACGGTTATCCAAGAGGGACTCATGTAGCTCAATAACTAATAGTGGTGGGTTTAAATTAGACCTCAATCAACATCACAAGGTTCAAAAATTTCTGGTTCGTTACAGGTTTGGACTTGGACTAGTCTAAGAAGTGAGAGCACCAACCTCACATATGTTATGTATAAGGTCACTAATAATTTGTGTCATCGCTCTTTGATATGTTTTATTTTTTTTCTTTTCTTTTACATATCCTTGTAAGTAAAGAAAGTGAGGACACTAATTCAAATTGAATAACTGAAACTACTACAAATCTTATTTTTGCTTTAAGAGAATCCTTCTAGCTCACTTAAAGCATTAAAGAGAGAGATAAGACATTCTAAAGATAGTTGTTGAGGAAATAATTCCTAACTATGAGTCTATTTTCAAACTAACAAAATGTCTGTCTACTATTAGTTATGTTTCGCTTTCTAAATAGAAAGAAAGAGGCCAGTCACCAATAGGAGGATATGAAAGAGAGTGCCAACAACCATTCCACTCAAGTGAAAACTAAAACTGAAGTTGCTCAGGTTTTCAACAGGGTTTGAGCTAAGGGATCTTTTTTCTATCTTATACGTTTGAGGATGATCCCTCATGGATGCTATTGTCACTACCCAAGCTAGTCCCTAGGTGTGACACGATAATTAAGATTCCTGAAAAAACTACCAACCAAGCCTTTTAGCGTATTAATCATATATTAAGATAGTGAAATAAACAACAAAATGTGGAATAACACTTGAAGAATTAGAACTTAGTACAATAAAGGAATTATATAGACAACATAGACTCCGTACAATATCCAACATGCCTCTAAGTGATGTAATATAAACGGGGGTAATTGACATGTTCCTAGATCACCCTCAACAAAAGTAGTAAATGAAATAGTATCATGTTTGCAAGACAATTTAAAGTAATAGAGGTAAGATAGTCTAGGCTCGCCCTCCAAGCATAAGGACTCACTACCAATTTTCAAGCCAAATCACTAACTAGTCAAGGGAATGAAATAGAGCATTTGACCCCACATTGTGACATAATGTAGGCAAATAAGTATGTGTTAGTATGTTTGAATATTCTAAGTATGTAGGAAATGCAATGAAATGGAAATTATATTGTCCAATGACCAATTTAAAATAGCATGATAGGAAAGATATTGAAAACATAAGTAGACATGAGATGGTAAAAGCACAAGTAAATCATATGAGTATTATATAGAAGTAAGGGCTATAAATAGTCATGTAAAACATCATAGATAATCATACAAATATGGGATATAATCATAACCAACAATAAGACCATGTGAGATACAATATAAAATGCCAATGTCTACCTATATATCGGCAAAAAGGAAGTCTACTTACCAAAGTAGAACTCTACCCCGGTAGCAGGTAATTATAAGCCGTGTTGATTCACAAGCAAACCATATTGATAAAAGAAATTCTATAATGCCATGTAGTTATGGTTCTTAGATATTGCTACTAAGGACCCTTTGGGTCGAGTCCCTACCTCAAAGCTTCATTCGATGCTAGGTCAAGTCCCATGGAATACTTGTCATAAAATCATGCTTATCATAGATTCATACGACTTGTAACAATTTCAAAGTTCACGATTTTCATAAGCTTGTCATGTAGGAAAGGCAATTAAAATCAACCAATCCAATGCATAAAATATTTTTCATAGAGTAGTTCATTTTCATGTAATGTGGATATAGACGTTCCATCATTATATATCTTATCTCATTTGGGTCTTAGATCACCCAATTCATGAATTATTTAAACACAAGTAATTTTTCATAATCATGACTTGTGATTAAAAGTATGAAAAAAGTATGGATTCACAATTAATTGACTTGAAATCATGTAATTGAAGTAAATTCGTGCATAATCATGTAGATTAAGATCAATTGAATCAAAATAAAGAGAATCCATAAACAATTTCATGAACCCTAAATAGTGTATAAGGAAATTCACTTGTAAATCATAGAATTCATGAAATTTATAACAATTCATATATAATTAGGCTTGAATTCATAATAGAAATCATAATTCATGCAATTGAAATTTAGATCATAGAAACTCTTAAAATACATACTTGTAGTTTGATAAAAAGAAAGGGAATTGTTTAGCTCCATGGGTAGAAGGGATCCATGGATAAATACCCACATACATTGAATAAAAATCTAGCTTGAAACCTTGATTTTAATGGTGGAACTTGCAGGAAATCCTAGCTACCCTTCCTTAAGCATGAGAGAAAATTGGAGAAGTAGACTTACGTGATTTCATGAGGAATTGGGGGAATAATTGGATTTGGGGTGAAGTAATAGAACAAAAGTGGTTATGAGTAGTTTAATAGGCCCAAAATGATGTAATTTAGGAGTTAGGAGGATAGGAACTACATAAAATACCCTTTATTAAAATTTTCAGAGTGAACCACGAGAGGGGTCTACGGGTCGTAGGCCCTTATACTACTCGTAGAAGTGGTTTTGTGAAAACCAGGTCCAATAGCATGGACTCAGAAGTTGCTTTTACAAAACCTCTTCTAAGGCCCTAATTCTATATACAAGTTGTAGAATACCCCCTTGTACTAGGCTTCCATACTTATCTAATTTACATCCTTCACTAACCCATCTATGAACCCATTGTACGACTCGTCATTTGATCCATGGCCCATAAAAGGACTCTTCTTATTGTCTTGAACTAAGATTCTAAAACTTGAAATTTTGGGTCACAACCACAATACCAAACCATAACTCATATTCTATTCTATGGGTCGTAAACGACTCTTCATACAAACCCTCAAGAACCTCTGACAATTTCTAAATGTTACTAGGTTATACGAACCTAACCCATAAACTATGAAACCATACATGACTTGTATATAACTTTCATCTTATTAAACCCCATTCTCACACCTTTTGAATCTCAACCACGAGCTCTTTCTAAGATCTGTAAATCAAGCCACATCTATACAAGGCCTCTTCTAAAACACCTAAAAATTTTCCAAAAATTTTCTAAGTCTAGGATCATCTGCGAGGCCCCCATCTATGGCCCATATAACTATGTACAAGTCGTAAAATGACTTGTAGTTCCTGAGACCATTCCAATTCCAAAATTTCCTTATTCCAACTTTCTAACTATCGGGGCATAACAATATCTCCCCCTTGAGAATATTCGTCCTCAAATGAGATTAAAGCTAGCTTGAGTAGAGTAGAATAGATATCTAACAACCTAGCATGAATGCAATAAAGCCATTTAAATATCAAATTCATGAAATTTTCAATCCTTTGCATAAATCATCATTTAAGATCAACTTCATGAATATGTATGCATATGATATGTCATGAAAAAGTTGAAACATAGAAATTTGGAGGTTTTGGGGATAAATGACTGAATATCTTGGGCTTGAATAGAAGGAAATTTTTTCTCTCCATGTAGAACTTTTGACTTCTAGATTCTTCCATCATACCTTGATGGATGTAACTTCATTTTTTCTCAACCTTTTTACTTGCCAAACTAAAATTTCAACCGAAACTTCTTCATATGTCAAGTTTTCCTCAATAGCCACACCTTCTAATGGCACAATTGAATTTGGATCCCCTACATATTTCCACAACAATGACACATGAAACACCAGATGAACCGAATCCAACTCTAATAGAAAATCAAACTTATAACAAATTTCCTTAATAATGACACATGAAACACCAGATGAACCGAAGCCAACTCCCTAGCAAACCTAACTTATAGGCCACCTTTTCAATATGTAAAACCTCCCAAAGTGATTTTGAATATCCTAATACTAGATTCCTTGAATAACACATGTCCATTCATTTTTCTTCAAATCCGAGTTCATTTTCTTTTTGGGAGGTAAAATTTTAAGGAAAAGGGGTCGTCTTCGATTTTTAGGTCACTCGTATCGAAAAATTATTTTTCACATTACACTGTACTTTCCAGAAGTGTGTGTGACCGGTTTGCATTGAACACTTGTTTTATGATAGTACAAAAGTGGTCTAAATCCATTCCTATGCCAAAATAGAAAAAATTGAACTTAGTGCAAAAATGACTTGTCCCGGCAGAAGTCCCTGTCATCCACTTGTTTCACTATAGCACAAATTTTTTCAAAAAATTTCAGATTTAAGTGTGGGCAATTGAGATTTATTCTTAAATCTTTATATACAGGATTCCTAAAAAATCTTCCTATTTTAGCCCTATTTCACCCACAAATACTCCCAACTCTAAAAAACCTCTCTAGAGTTTTCTTCCAAATTTCCTTCTAATCTCTACGGTTTCAAGACATAGCCATTCAAGGCCAAGCTTCAAGGATATTATAAATCTTCCTCAAAACTTCCTCTTATCTTTTCAAGGCTTCAAGGTATGTGGGTCTTTCTTCCATGAGTTCTTTCACCCATGGAGTCCCCAAAACCCTTTTTACTAAATCCTTTAAAGTTAAGGTTGATTTCTTATGGGTATTATCCATTACTCCTATTAAGCATGAATTATATTGAAAATCTTCATCTATTGAATGAAATTTCATGAATTACTTCCAAGGGTTTTCTATTATAAGCTAATTTATGATATTCAAAGTCATGAATGTTATGATACCATGAAGTGTTGGGAAGTGGATGACTTTACAATACTAATTTTATGTTTTCCTATCTAAGTTTGAAAGATGATATGAATGATTATGATGGGTTGTTTAGAATGATTTAAATTAATGGATTTTGGAGTATTTCCTATCTTAGTATATTATGGATCTTTGAATCTCGGTATGGATTGCTCAAACTTATGAGATGATTTTCAAAATGCCTTAACTATGGTTTTTTAATGATTATTATTGGTTGTTTTTAAATGGTTTCAGGTGATAATGTTTTTTCCCAATCATGTATGTTACCCTTGAATTTCATGAATTTGAGTCTCTATACATGAACCCACCAAGTTTTGGAATGAAACTCTTATAATGAAGTATCTCATATATAATGAAAAAGTTTTTACTATATGTATGCAAGTTTATGGATATGATGAAAGATGAGTTCTACCAAGTATGTTTTAAAATATGTTGAATTCCTATGAAAGCTATGTATTTTTGTAAAACCCTCTTCATGTTGCTTTTAAACACTAAAAATCGATAAACCAAACCAATAATGTATAGAATCAAACTGAATCGACCGATGCACACCCCTAGTCCTTACCCCATGCTTTGGTATCTGTAATGTATGCCATGTTGATGAAATTCCTAAGTCCCTACTTCCCCATAAAGTGTGTCCCATGCTCCTTTCCCCTTAGACTTACTTGTTGAAGTCATGTGACGGCAATCCCATGCCCCTATTAGCATAGATTACATCTTACTTTCCCTACCCTTTAGTCTTGATTGTTATGTTTATTTTGCACTTTCTAACTAATGATGTGCTTAAGTATGCCATGAGGCTTGTTTAGGGACTTTCAGGTTCCTATTAACCATGTTACACCTAGGAACTAGGCTTGGCTCGTAACAAGCTTGGTATCAGAACAATAAGGTTTTAAAATGATCTTTGGAGTCCAACATGCCACATCAAGTAAAGTGTTATTCATGGGTTTGAAGTGCACCACACCTATGAGTAAGAGGCTATGAGGTGTTTTTAGGAAATGTCTCACTTTTTCATTATTCATGTTGTGCCATGGAACATGTCTTGAGGTTTCTTAACCTTGACAAATGTCCTTGATGCCCTTACAAAAGATGCCTCAAAGAAGATCCCCTTAACCTAGGCAGACCCCTGTTAATAAAAACTAAGCTCCTTAAGAGCCCATAGGAGAGTTTGGACTGCTTTTTCCACATTGGCCCATTTTGTAACCAACCAAGATAAATAGGACATTCCTCCTCCCTATGTACCCACCATAGCTACTACGGTGAGAGACTTTCCCTGAATGAACCCTCCCAAATTCTATGGTTCCAAAGTGATGAGTATGCCCAGAAATTCATTGATGAGATCTCTAGTGTTGACTATTGTGGGGGTGTTTTTAGAAAAGAAGGTTGAGTTAGATGCTTACCGGTTGAAAGAGGTGGACCAAGTGTGGTACACTCAATAGTTGACCAAGAGAGTGGGAGATGATAGAGTTGGTTGGGAAGAATTCATGTTTGCCTTCCTAGATCATTTCTTCCCTCCTGAACTCAAGGAGACCAAATTGACATAATTTATCAACCTCAAATAGGGTGGAATGAGTGTGAGGGAGTATGCCCTCAAATTTACTAAGCTCTCAAAGTATGCTCCTACACTAATAGCTAACACCCGTGCAATAACGTACAAATTTATCTCAAGGATTTTTGACTTGGTTATGAAGGAATGTCATACGGCTATGCTTATTTAGGAAATATACATTTCTAGACTCATGAAATAAGATGAACAGATCGAAGAAGAAAAGCTCACGGAGAGGAGAAAGTAGGATTCTAAGAGGCCCGTTATGATAGTGGGTTCTCTAACTTTAAAAATAATGGTGGTAATGGTCACTTCGAACAAGGACAAGGATCAAATTTTAGAGTTTCCAATGATTGAGTCCCTCCTCCCAAGGCATAGGTTGAATATGGTCCAACACATTCTAGGTGTGACAGGTGTGGCAATAATCACCCAGATAGATGTTTAAGAGATATAGGTGCATGTTTTGGGTATGACAAGATGGGAAACAAAGTTGCTGATTGTCCTAATGATTCTAAGAAGGGTCAAGGATAAATGGTTCTAGGTGGTCAAGGTTAACCAAAGGCTCAAGAAGGTGGTACTCTTTGGAACAACAAATTCTATGCCTTGCACAAGAGGTGGAGGAGACTCCCGATGTGGTGATTGGTATGTTAAAACTCTTTGATTTTGATGCCTATGATTTTCTTGATCTGGGTGCAAATTTATCTTTTGTGACTCCTTTTTTAGCTGTTAAGTTTGGTTTGAGTCCTGAAATTTTAAGGGAGTCATTCTAAGTTTATACTCCCGTAGGTGAGTCTATTGTGGCTTATAGAGTCTTTCGATGTTGTCCTGTTTCAGTCTTGCATAAAGTACTTCCATGTGATCTTGTTGAACATGAGATGTTTGATTTTTATATTATCTCGAGATGGATTAGTTGTATGCTTTATATGCCTTTATAGATTGCAGGACCTGAAAGGTCAAGTTTCAGTTCCCAAATAAGCCTATTCTTGAGTGGGAGGGTAAAGACTCTGCTTCAAAGGTCGATTCATCTCATATCTCAAAGATCAAAAAATGATTTTTAAGAGATGTATCTATCATATTTTTAGGGTCTAAGATGTTGAATCCTAGTCTCCTACCCTTGAGTTGGTTCATGTGGTTAATGAGCTTGCAGATATCTTTCCCAAAGATTTTCTCAGTATTCCTCCCGAAAAGGAAGTAGGCTTTGGCATAGATATTCTTCCTAATACTCAACCTATCTCTATTCCTCCTTATCATATGATACAAACTAAATTAAAAGAGTTGAAGAATCAGTTAAAGGACTTGCTGGAAAAGGGCTTTATCAAGCAAGTATATCACCATGGGGTGCTCTTATCTTATTTGTAAGAAAGAAGGATAGGTGGCTTCAGATGTATATTGACTATCAATAATTAATAAGTAACCATAAAGGATAACTGTTTGTTGCCTAGGATTGATGACTTGTTTTACAAACTACAAAGAGCTACTCATTTCTCAAAGATCAACCTTTGTTCTAGTTATCATCAGTTGAGGGTAAGGGAGTATGATATTTCCAAGATAACTTTTCAGACTAGATATAGGCATTTTGGGTTTTTGGGGATGTCTTTTGGATTGACTAATGCTCCGGCAGTGTTTAAGGATATTATGAATTGGATATTCAAGACATTCCTTGATATGTTTGTGGTTGACTTTAATGATGATATATTGATTTATTCCTTGAGTTAGCAAGAGCATATGGATCATTTGAGGTTAGTTCTTCAGACTT
Organism: Solanum aculeatissimum; assembly: GCA_038996855.1. Taxonomy (NCBI): domain Eukaryota; kingdom Viridiplantae; phylum Streptophyta; class Magnoliopsida; order Solanales; family Solanaceae; genus Solanum; species Solanum aculeatissimum. Next base: position 30,405 of record JBCEWC010001482.1, on the reverse strand, counting down.
TGAAGGAGAAGCAACTATTTGCCAAGTTTAGTAAATGGGAGTTTTTGCTAGATGAGGTAGCTTTTATTTGTCATGTAGAATCTGATGATGGTATTAAGGTTGATCCAAAGAAGACTGAGGTTGTGAAAAATTATCCTAGACCGTTAACTCCTTTATATATTCAAAATTTTCTTGGGTTAGCTGGTTATTATCAGAGGTTTGTTAAAGATTTTTCACCCATTGCTTTACCATTGACTAAGCTAATTCAAAAGAAGGCCAAGCTTATATAGACAGATGAGTGTTTTTAAACTTTGAAGGGTCGGCTTACATCAGCTCTTATTTTGACTTTACCAGATGCCTAGGATAGATTTGTGGTATATTATGACACTTGTTGGATTAGTTTAGGTAGTGTGCTTTTGCAACATGGAAAGGTGATAGCTTATGCATCTAAAAGGTTGACGTTTCATGAACTAAATTATCCAAATCATGATCTTGAATTAGAGATTGTGATCTTTGCTTTGATTATTTGGTGACATTAATTATATGGGGTTTATGTTGATGCATTCACCGATCACAAGAGTTTGTAATATGTGTTAACTCAAAGAGATCTTAACTTGAGGCAAATGAGATGGTTGAAAATTTTTAAAGATATAACATGAGTGTGCAATATAATCTTGGCAAGGTGAATATTATGGTTGATGCTCTTAGTAGACTGTCTATGGATAGTGTGGTCCATGTTAATTAGGAAAAGAGAGTTGGTAAAGGATGTGCGCTGTTTGGCTAGATTGGCTATTAGGTTGGTTGATTCTAATGATGGTGGAATTCATATTCAGAATAGGGATGAGTCTTCTATGGTTGTTAATTTCGAGGCAAAACAAGACTTGGTTTTGTCATTATTTGAGTTGAAGAAGGTTCTTGTCGAAAAAAAGATAGAGGTTCTTGTCAAAAAGAAGATAGAGGTTTTCTCCCCAGGGGGATATGGTGTACTTTAGTACAAAGATCAACTCTGTGTTCTTGATGTTGATGGTCTTAGGAGGTGATTTGGGAGAGGCACATAACTCTCCTTATTCCATATATCCGAGATTTACTAAGATGTATCGGTATTTGAGAGAAGTGTATTGGTGAAAAGGTATGAAGAAGGACATAGCTAGATTTGTATCTGGTATCCAAATTGTCAACCTGTAAAGGTAGAACACCAAAGGCCCAGTGTTTTGGCCCAAGACATTGCGATTCCTCCTTGGAAATGGGAGGATATCAATATTCCCAAGGGGGAGATGATGTAAGGACCTAGGCTTTAAGAGGCCTTAATGTTTCTTAAAAATTGATTTCCAAATGATTTTAGACTGGGGGCTCATCAAGGAGCACACCACAGCTCGTGGCACTTGTCGTGGTGTGTCATGTGGAGGGTCCCTTGGGGCTGGTTCAAGCTTGCTTTGAGGATTCCTTGAAGTTTTGACCAAGGGTCCTCTTTAAGGAACCCTACACGGCCCATGGTACACCATAGACCATGTAGGGTGCCTTGGAGGTGGCCTTGGTCCAAATGAAGCTTACCCCTAGACTGCCTTGGAGATTTTCAATGAAAGCTTCCACCAAAGAACCCTCTACAGTTCGTGGTGCACATCACATTCTGTGGAGGGTCTCATGGAGGGAAGCCTCCACTTGGAACCCCATGGTTTTCCTAAGAATGCACACCACAAAAGCATACCATAGCATGTGGAGGGAATCCTCCACTTGGGCCCCTATGGTTTGCATAAGTATACACACCACAGAACCCCTCATTGCCCATGGTGCATACCACGATCCGTGTAGGGTGTTGTATAGTGCACTTCATCAGTGTTTTACTCTGTTTCATTAAAGGTATTTTGGGTAAATTGTCCTAAATCCTTGGTCTTTTAAGACTTTTATGTCACGACTCGGATCTAGGTCCTAGGCATGACACGACAAAAGTGATACCCAAAGGCATCACATCCAAACCTCGTATTCATATCATAAGCATACATGAGGTAAAATAAGCATAACATAAGAGAATACGCAAGCAGAACATATCAATGTAGAAATCATAGATTCTCTTAGGGGAAATTACATCAATTAATAGCATCCAAAACATGCCTCTACATCATAAGATCTTGGTGGGGACTAGAATATATCTTACTAGCTCACCCTCAATTTATGCATCAAATAAAAATCATAAAGTCTCAATAGGAAAGCATCATAAAAAGGCTTGTTCCCAAAGCATGGGAACTTACCAAAAAGTCTTCAAATGCTCATTTTGAATCTAGCCACAAAATGAAAGAGTAGTCTTGTCGTCCGTCCCTACATAATTAGATCAGTAGGCAAAGAAGTATGCATTAGTACTTAGAATGTACTAAGTGTGTAGGCATGTCATGCATCAAGGAACATCACACCATAACATCAATATGCATAATCATAATCAATAGAGCAAGAACACAATATGTATGAACACAACAAGTTTAAAACCATGAATGGTATCATCACTAAAATCTTTCATAAGACCATATCCAACAATAAGACCATGTGGACATAAAAGAGGAATCTACTTTTCTAAGAAGAATCTACTTTGCTAAGGAAGACTCAACCCCACCCTATAGGCTCATCCCTAGCATGGTAAATGTCACATGAATAGAAACGATCACACTCTTTAGGCTTAACCCTAGCACGGTAAGTATGACATGAATATAATGCTAAATGGATCCAATAGCTAGCCTTATGGGCATGTAATCATCAACCTGTAGTGGTACATACTTATGAGACTTGAGGATTTACATAAGGACCCTTGGGGACAGTCACCCTCAAAAAGCTCATTCGGTGCTAAGTCATATCCCACGAAATACATAAATCACACATATACATAGCTTTTAACATAATTCAAACTTCATTAAAATCATGCTTTCATAGCTTCTAAAATAGTCATCATATCTTCATAAAATATCTCATCATACGAATAGTCCATCTACTTAGCTTTTCATAAAGTATGGGTAAACTTTCTATTTTATCATCATCATCATCATTGCATAAATATTAAGGTCTTAATCAGCCTCACCACCATCATATCATCATTATCATGATAACATCACCATTGTCATCATCATTTAAAACATGCCTTTTCATACTTGAAATCATATTCATAAAAGTCATAGCTTCATCATAGGAAACTAGGATTACATGCGGGTTCATGAATAATTGAGTCAAAATTATGAAATTAAATAAAATTCATGGAGGAATTATGCAATTTTAATCAATTTAAATCATTAGTAAAGGAACCCATATCACTTTAAGCAGCCCTAATCATCATATACTTGTAATCATATACTTTCTCTTTAAAAATCCTTGAAATCATGTAATTCTTCATAGTTCATGTATAAATAAGTATAATCATCATGTAGGAATCATAATTCATGCTTTTGGAATTATATCATAAAAGTCAACAAGAAATCATCATGAAACTTTGAGAAAAAAGAGGGATATTAGAGTGAATAAGATAGCTTCAATAGAGTCCTTGTTTAGGGTGAGAAATATTTGAGAGCCTTTGAAAGAATTATGAGAGTGAATAAGATAGAATAAATTAGGAATAGGATTTATGGGAGTTAGGTTGATTAAGTTAGTTAGGAGGGACAAAACGACGTAGTTTAGGAGTTAAAAAAATTGGAAATATCCAAAAATCCCTTCACTAAAAGTTTGCCAGAGCAATCCATGAGACCCCGTCCATGGGTCGTGCTTCCACCTATGGCTCATTCTTTGGCTCTGTAGAACTCATGACACTAAAGTTGAGCTATTGTAAATTGCACTTTCCATACCATGAATAAATAGTACGACCCATTGTTCCTTGTACAAATCATACACCCCTTCATGAAACCTTATCAGACTTGGAAAATTTCAAGCTATTCAGGGGCTTCTTTTATGACCCTTTGGATGAGTCGTGGTTCCATTTATTTTTCATCGTGTTAATTATGCAAATCACTTTCAGAAACCCAAGAAATTCTAACTTTTCTAGACTAAGGTCTAAGAAACCTTCCTACGGCTTGTGGTCTCATCCACGAGTCATAGATTGGCTCATTGAAACCTGCTAATTTTTTAAAAAAATATCACAACTCTTCATTTTCCAGACCATACAATATACAGGGTGTTAAATTTTATGCCTATCCTAAGACCCCCCAAATCATTCTGTAGTCTATTGTAATCACTTCACTCTCACTCCAATAGTTGGTTTCTAAGAATTCAAGTCTTAAAACTCTATTCAAGCAAAACTTTGAAGATTCAAGAAAAGGGTTTCAAGGGTACTTTCAACCTCAAGTCTATTTCATCTTAATCTTCCTAAATTCAAGTAAGGTGTGTGTGATTTCATTCATGACTTCCTTCTAATCACGAAGCCCCAAAAATATATTTCTTAAATTTCATGATTTCTAAGTATGATTCACAAGTGGGTTTTATGATTTAGCTTCTTTTTTTTAAGACCCCATGTAGGGGTCAGGGGCTAAGCAACACCCCCAGGCTATAACATAAATAAAAGCAAACATCAAAGTACATGGAGGGGGACATAAACCTTACCTCCTCCCTGAGATGGTACTCTATGACAATCTTATGAAGACTAATCATGAGACCCTAGAAGATTTGAACAATCCAAGAAAATCCTAAGAGAGGACTCCTCTCATTACAAAATTCTAGGAAAGCAATAAACAAGGGAGACTCTCCCCTTACAATAATCAAAAGATCCTACTAACCTATCACTGAATCAGCTAGATGTCTTTTGTCTTGAGTTGGTACAATCAAGGTGGCTTCCTCATTCTCTTTCGTTGTTTCCTCCTGAATGACATTACTTTCATCTTGTCCATCCTTAGGTGTGCTCTACTGTTTCTTGGCATCAAACTGTCATCATTTAGCTTCAAATTGATAAAATTAAGATATGAGTTTATTTCAATTGATGATTTTAACATGATTTAATTCTTATTGTGTTGATCTATATGAATTTCATGATATTTGAATATGCATGTCTCCTTTAATTATAAATTTATGCATGGGTAATTTCAAGTATGTTTCAATTGTTGATTTCTTTATAGATCAAGTATTATTTCATCTTATTAACATGTTTTTGTAATGACTTGGTTGATCATTTTTTGACTTATCTATGAAAATTATTGCTTACCATTTTGTAAACTATTTCGGGCCTATTGTGAACTATTTGAATGATTGAAAAATGAAATCCAGAGATTTAAAATAGAAAATATGAGTTTTGACACTTTTGGAAGCTTAATTATTGAAAAAGTGAGTGTTTGTATAATTTTGAATTTCTGGTGTCGGTTCGGGGAACCAATAATTTCATTAGGTCCGAAATGTCAAAACTGAATTATGAGAAGTTACAGAACTTAATTTGGAGTTAGAATAAATTTTTTGGCCAAAATTTATGATTTTAGTTATTTCTAGAACCAAAATTTGACTTTCATCAACATTCAAAGTTTGAAAGCTCAAATCAGAATTTTGGTTGTTCTAGTGGTTTTGAACAATGAAATTAACACTAGAAATGGTCTTGGAATAATTTTTGGAGTTGTCGAGGGCAGTTTTAGTATTTTGAGTCTTAAACTAGTTTATATAACTTGAAATGGTAAATGTGTTGTGGGAGCCTTAAAACTGATTTCTGTTGATTCCGTAGAGTTTGAATTGCTGTTTCTGGTATGGATACATATAAAGCTTGTGAAATTCTAAGGTCAGATGAGTATCGGGGGTCCATTCTAAGTAGGGAATTGGACTTGGTATTGTTGGTTTATCGATATATGGTGCAGGTGTGATTTTTTCTTCGTGTTTGCTGAGAAGAGTCCGTGTTCACTAAGGTGTAGTGGGTATTCTCTCCGTGTTCGTGGAGTACAAGCGCATGTGAGTTGCCCCCTCCCTTTTGTTCTCCACATTCGAGGGTTGGACTCCGTGATCGTAGAGGTCTTTTGGTCGTTCTCCTCCATGTTTGCGGGACCCCACCTGCAATCACGGAGAGAATTTTAATACCTGGACAATTTTAAACTCGTGAAATACCATTTTTAGCCATTTTCACAAACCTAAGCTTTTTGGGTGACTTTGGAAGAATATTTTCAAAGGATTTTGCTGGGTAAGTATTTTTAACATTATATTAATTATTTTTCTTAAGTTTAATCTTGATTTCATCCTAAATTTTATGATTTTCAATGTCCAAAATTGTGGATTTTTAGACTATATTTTCTAAACTTTGAATGATGATTTCTCCTTGATATAAGCTTCATGTTAGTGGGATTTTCACTCATGAACTCCATTTTTGTGTAGAACTTAATTTTTAAGTCAATTTTCAAATTTTAGACTTCTGAATTTTAGCCCTAAAATTGACTACCCCTAAGCTAATTCATGCCAATATGAGTATCAAAATGCTCCTCTTGATCTGTAGTATTTGATTTTGATTGTGATTGGTTGATTTGATGATCGTTTGGAGGTTTGAGTTGATCGAAAGCTTGTCTGAGTGCAGTTTCGACATTGAGGTAGGTTTGGCTAATCTTATTGGGACTGGATTTGAGTTATTGATCATGCTTATGTGGTAATTGAAAGATATAAACTGATTTATGAGTAATTATGTTGATGAGATGAGATATTGACGAAAATGTGATCCCAATAAAGCCGAATTGTGAGTAATGATGATTATATTGTAAATCTGAGATAGAAACTTATGGATTAAGAGAGTTTATTGTGTTACTATTAGACTTGCAATATTATTTTTGAAATTAACATGATAACCTATTGGTTTGTAAGACATCGTTGATGATTATACTTGTATGTTAGGGGTGAGTAAGGTCTAATTTACATGGTGTATATAATGTTTGGGTACAATTACGATTCATATGCATCTTGGGGATGAGTAAGGTCCTATTGGTGATATACTTAATTCTTGGATATAAGGAGGATTGGTCTATATTGTGGGGACGAGTGAGGTCTGGTACCTTGGTATACTTGATCATTATATGGTTATGATTATCTGAGATATTATGATAGATTGTGCCACTTGATATTAGTTCTTACTATATGAGACTTATATTGTATTACTCTCATTATGAGGTTTCCATATTTATGCACATAATTAAGGGGACGCTACTATTTTGTGTTTGTATCATGATTCGTTATACCACCCCTTGACCCGAGTAGGAGGCAAGGGTAATATGCTCTACTATTGTACTACCCCCTTGACCCGAGTAGGAGGCAAGGGTGAGATTCAAATTTTATAATCTCTTGACCGCCGAGTAGGTGGCAAGGATGAGACATTGTAACACCCCTTGACTGCGAGTAGGTGGCAACAATGATACATTGTAATACCCTTGATCACGAGCAGGTGGAAAGGTTGTGAGGAACTTGATGCATGATTGGATAATATTTTGTATATTGTGTTTACATTGCTTATGGTTTTGTAATACTGGACATGTGGGAAATATCATAAGGCTTATTATGTATGTTTATTATGTACTAACCCTTTTGGATGCAGGTGTAGGATTCTTCTTTATTGCATTACTTATTCAATTTCTCTTACCCAGACGGTTGAACCTACTACGTATATTACGGTGTACTCACCCCTACTTTGTTTCCTCCATGCAGATCGAGCACAGGAACCTGCACAGGGTAGTTGATTCGCTCTTTCTAAGCATTACCTACATCCATCTAGATCTTATTGGTGAGGCTCAGACTTCGAGTCATCGTGGATCTTTAGGATTATCTTTATTGCTTTCCTTTAGACTTTATATCTGATATTATGAGACATCCTTGTATTTCATTTTGTGATAGTTGTATTTACTCTTCTGCATTTTTATAGATGCTCTTGTACTCATGACTCCAGGTTTTGGGATATTTGATGTTATGTTATGATGGTTTCATTTTTATTTCATTCTTCTATAGTCGCAATCCGGTTTTGGGTTGTAACATATTTGGTATCAGAGCTCTAGGTTTATTGGGTTCATGAGTCAAGAGCAGGGTGTCTAGTGGAGTCTCATGGATTGATGTGTAGACGTCCATACCCATCTCTGGGAGGCTACACGATACTCTTTAGGAAAAACTTTCATGTATTGCTTTTAATTCGTGTGTTTCTTTGTATTACCTACTTTGAAAGTGCCTAATCTACTACTTCTGCGTAGACAATGATTATGAAATCCCAATGATCCGTGAGAGATACTGAGTCCGCTGGTGTGGCTCCCACTTATAGTTACAATAGGGTTTGAAATAGGGCCAGGGGCAGAGGACTTGCTAAAGGGGAAACTCTACCTAGAGGGCAGCTGAGGTTAGCTTCTCCAGGGCCTACATATGAGACAAAAAGGCCTACAGATCCTATTCCTCCACCCTCAGCTCCAACCCTACACCCTTAGTTCAGGAGTTGCTATTAAGATTATTGGCTAGATTGGAGAGATCTTCTCCAGCCCCAACTACTTTTGAGCTACTGACTTTTACAACATCACTTGATCCTATTATAGCCCAAGTAGAGCCAACTATGGTCCATGTTAGTCTTTCCCCAGACCTAACTGATCCTCTTATGGAAGCTGTGACTCCACTTTAGACACCTCAGCCGGGTGCATATGCACAGTTTTAGAGTTTGGCAATTGCTCCATCCATTACACCACCCTTGTTTATGGTTCCACCATCTCCTTCTAGCTCAACTATTTCCTTAGCTAAGCAGAAGAGTTTTGAGAGGTTTGTTCGACTAGCTCCTCCAAGATTTAACAACACCCAGGTGATAAAGCTTATGATTTTTTATCAAAGTGCTAGGAGTGGCATGTATTTTGGCCATTTTGGAGTCGCATGGGGTTGCTTATACTGCTTATCAACTTATCGACCTTAATAATAAGTGGTGGTGGTCAGTTATGGCTCATCGACCTATTGGATCTCCAGTTATGACTTGGGAGCAATTTATAATGATATTTTTGGAGATGTTCATTCCATACAACCTTCGAGATAGTCACTGAGATAAGCTTGATAGGCTTCAGCAGGGTTCTATGATAGTGTTAGACTATGAGGCCAAATTCCATGCATTGTCCAAACATGCCTATTTCAGCATCCCTACTGAGTTTGAGAGGATTCAGCGCTTTGACAAAGCATTGGCAGGGTATCTTCAGTAGGCTACAACTTCCTTGGTCTTAGCTGGAGGCACTTTTTAGTGTGTTGTTGATCACACTTATATGATATAATACATCAAGCAGAGGAGAGACAAGGTGGGGGGAAGAGATTCCATTAGTATAGGCAGTTTAAAGGTCACCCGCCATGGGATCAGGAGATTCAGAGGCAGGGTCATTAGGGCTGAGCAATTTAGGCAGTTCTTTCAGCATCTAATAATGTTGACAAGTCTAGGCCTACTCAGACAGGCTATGATAGTTCTCTTGGTTTGATCAGACGTGGTGGTTCTACGACATAGTCATCTCAGGGATGGGATCCTTGAGCCTGTTATGTTTGTGATGAGGTTTGGCACTTTGTCAATCGTTATCAATATCATGTTTTCTCACCCAAGCTTCAGGGTCTCAACCAACCCATCCAACACCAGCAGCTAGAAACACCTCACAAGGCATGAGGAGAGGTACTAGAGGAGGATGTGGCACCGTGAGAAGTGGAGCCTGTGAAGGCTTACAAGCTAGTGGTGGTTGTTGAGTTTGTTATGCTATTATAGACAGAGTCAAGGCAAAGGTTTCTGATGCAGTTATCAAAGGTATGGTTTCGGTGCGCCACCATTCAACTTTAATTTTATTTGATCTAGACTCTACTTATTCCTATGTGTTAGCTTATTTTGCTTTGGATATTAATATTATGTGTGAGCCACTTACCGAGCTTGTTTGTGTTTCTACCCCGGTAGGTGAATCTTTAGTGGTGAATCGGGTATTCGGGGGTGTGTTTTGACCTTTATAGGGAGAGATACTATTGTTGACTTGATATTGTTAGATATGGTAGATTTTGATGTGATATTATGTATGGATTGGTTATCGCCTTATTATGTTGTTTTTGATTACCATGCGAAGACAGTGATTCTTTCTTTCTCAGAGTTACCTCAGTTGATGTGGATCAAAGCACCTAGCTCCTGTCCTAAGGGAGTTATTTCTTATATGCATATGTGTCAATTGATGAATAAGGGTTGTTGGTCTTATTTAGCTTACATTCAAGCCATTTCTCAAGGGTTCCCATTTTTGGAGACCACTAGAGTTGCTAGAGAGTTTATGGATGTATTTCTGACTGATTTGCTTGGTGTTCCTCCGAATCATAATATTGACTTTGCTATTGATGTGGAGAAGGGCACCAAGCCTATTTTTGTTGCCCCCTATCGGATGGCTACAACTGAGATAATGGAGTTGAAGGAGCAATGAGAGGATTTGTTTAAGAAAAGGGTTCATTCATTTGAGTATATCTCCTTGGGGTGCTCCTGTCTTATTTGTGAATAAGAAGGATGGAACTATGCGTATGTGTATTGATTACCACAAGTTGAACAATATGACCATTAAGAACAAGTATCCTTTGCCTCGCATTGATGATCTCTTTGACCTGTTATAGGGTGCCTCAGTATTCTCCAAGATTGATTTGAGGTCCAGCTATCATCAGTTAAGATTTTAGGAGTTTGATATCCCAAAGATAACTTTTAGGACCCATTATGGGCATTATGAGTTCTTAGTTATGTTATTTGGGTTGACTAATGCCCTAGCTGCTTTTATGGAGTTGATGAACCGAGTATACAAGCCCTACCTGGATATATTTGTATTTGTGTCTATAGATGATATCTTGGTTTATTCCAAGAGTGAGGTCGATCATGTTAGCACTTAAGGACCGTACTTTAGAGGTTGAGCAAAGAGAAGTTTATGCCAAGTTCTTAAAATATGAGTTTTGGCTTGATTTTGTTACATTTCTTAGGCATGTTATGTCAAAAGAGGGCATTATGGTTGATCCGGCCAAAGTGGCAGCCGTGCGTGAGTGGGTTAGGCCTACTTCTTTGTCTGAGATTCAGATTTCATTGGTTTGGCAGGGTATTATCAATGTTTCATGCAAGGATTCTCTTTTATAGCAACCCTAACGACTAGATTGACTCGGAAGAATGTGACATTTCCATGGTCCGAGGAGTGCGAGGTGAGCTTTTAAAAGCTCAAGGATATGTTGACTCTAACACTGATTCTTGCTTTACTCGAGGAGGGAGTACCATTCATGGTTTATTGTGATGCTTCTGGTGTAGGTTTGGGTGGTGTATTCATGCAAAAAGGGAAGGTGATAGTTTATGCTTCTAGATAGTTAAAAGTACATGAGAGAAACTACCATACCCGTGACTTAGAGTTGGCTGCGGTTGTATATCTAGGAGATAGTCATATTACGTGGTGTGCCATTATCTATAGTATTTGACAAAGGATCTGCATTTACCTCTCATTTTTCACGGGCTCTACAACGTGGTTTGGGTACTAAAGTGGATTTGAGTTCACCATTCCACCCCTAGATAGATGGTAAGTCCGAGCGCACCATTCAGGTGTTGGAGGAAATATTATAAGCTTGTGTAATTGATTTTGGGGCCCGATGGGACCAATACCTACCTTTGGTAAAGTTTTCGTATAATAATAGTTACTATTCCAATATTCATATGGCACCATTTGAGGCCTTGTATTGCCAGAGGTGTACATCATCCATTGGATGGTTTGACTCAGGTTCTGATGAGGTGTTGACTGTGGACCTACTTAGAGATGCCATGGATCGAGTTTGCTTGATTCAAGGTAGTCTTTTAACAACTCAGAGACACCAAAAGAGTTATGCTAAATGAAGGACTAGGCCTCTTGAGTTCTCTGTTGGTGACAGTGTTTGGTTAAAAATTTCACCCATGAAGGGTGTGATGAGATTTGTGAAGAGGGGCAAGCTCAATCCCAGGTATATTGGCTCATTTGAGATTTTGAGGATAGTTGGTGAAGTTGCCTATGAGTTGGCATTACCACCAAGATTATCATCTATCCATCCTATTTTCTATGTTTTTATGCTCTGTTGGTACATTCCAGATGAGTCCCATGTGATTTCTTATGATTCTGTTGAGTTTGGTCCAGATCTGTCCTTTGAGGAGGAGCCTATAGCTATATTGGACAGGCAGGTCTAGAGATTGAGATCCAAAGATATATCTTTTGTGAAGGTTTAGTGGTGACACCGTTCTATTGATGAGGCTACTTGGGAGTTGGAGTCTGATATGCAGGTTAGATATTCCAGCCTTTTTGAGGCTTCAGGTACTCCTCTTTTCTTTATGTTCGAGGATGAACACTATTTTTAGTGGTGAATGATGTAATGACTTGGTTGGTCATTTTTGACCTTATCTTTGGAAATTTCTATTTTACCTTTTCGTAAGCTGCTTTGGGCCTATTTTGAACTATTTGAATGATTGAAATTGAAATCCGGAGATCTAAAATGGAAGATATGAGTTTTAACACTTTTTGGAAGCTTAAGTTATTGAAAAGGTGAGTTTTTGTACCATTCTAACTTTCTGGTGTCAGATCGGGGATCTATTGATTCAATTAGCTCTGTAATGTAAAAAATGAACTATGAGAAGTTATAGAACTGAATTTAGAGTTAAAATAAGGTTTTTAGGCTAAAATTTGTGATTTTAGTTATTTTTGGAACTAAAGTTTGACTTTGATCAACATTCAGAGTACGAAAGCTTGGATCAGAATTCCAACAATTTTAGTGGTTCTGGATGGTGAAACTAACGCTAGAAATGGTCTTGGAATAATTTTTGGAGTTGTCAAGGGAAGTGTTGGTATTTTGAGTCTTAAACTAATTTATATGACTTGAATTGGTAAATGTGTTGCGGGAGCATTAAAATTGATTTCTGATGATTGCGTTGAGTTTGGATCGCTGTTTCTGGTATGAATACATATAAAGTTTGTGAAATTCTAAGTTCGAATGAGTTTTGGGGTTCGTTCCTAGTATGAAATTGGACTTGGTATTACTGATTTGTTGATATTTGGTGCAGATGTGATTTGTTCTTCGCATTTGCGGAGAAGAGTCCACGTTCGTGAAGGTCTAGTGGCTTTTCTCTCTGCGTTTGCAGAGAGATAGTCCGCGTTCATTGAGTACTAGCGCTTGTGAGTGACCCCCTCCCTTTTGTACTCCACGTTCGTGGGTTGGTCACCGCAATCGCGAAGGTCTTTTGGCCTTTCTCCTCTGCATTCATGGGACACCACCAGTGATCGTGAAGAGCTTTTTCATACCTGGACAGTTTTAAACTCGTAAAATACTATTTTTAGCCATTTTCACGAACCTTAAGCTTTTTGGGACGACTTTGGAAGAACGATTTCGAAGAATTTTGCTGCGTAAGTGTTTTAAATATTATGTTAATCATTTTTCTTAAGTTTTGTCTTGATTTCATCCCAAAAATTTATGATTTGCAATATCCAAAATTGTGGATTTTTAGACTATATTTTCTATACTTTGAATGATGATTTCTCCTTTGATTTAAGCTTAATGTTAGTTGAATTTTCACCCATGAACTCCGTATTTCGTGTAGAACTTGCTTTTAAAGTCAATTTTAAGATTTGAGGCTTTCAAATTTTAGTCCAAAAATTGATCATTTTGCCCCTAAGCCTAATTCATGCCAATGTGTATGAAAATACACCTCTTGATGTGTGTTATTGGATCTGAATTTGAGTTATTGATCATGTTTATATGGTAATTGCGAGATATAGACTGATTTATGAGTAATTATGTTGATGAGATACGATATTGATGAAAATGTGATCCCGGTTAAGCCGAATTGTGAGTAATGATGATTCAATTGTAAATCTGAGTCGGAAACTTGTGGGTTAAGATCCTATGAGAGGTCATTGTGTTGATCTGAGACTTGCAATATTATTTGGGGAATTAATATGATAACTTGTTGGTTTGTGAGACATTGTTGATGATTATACTTGTATGTTGGGAATGAGTAAGGTCCAGTTTATATGGTATATATGATCTTGGCATAATTACGATTCATATGCATCATGGGGATGAGTAAGGTCCTATACTGGTGATATACTTAATTCTTGGATATAAGAAGGATGGGTCTATATTGTGGGGACGAGTGAGGTCCAATACCTTGGTATACTTGATCATTATATGGTTATGATTATCTGAGATATTATGATAGATTGTGAAACTTGATATTAGTTCTTGCTATGTGAGACTTATATTGTATTACTCTCATTATGAGATTTCTATATTTATGCACATAATTGAGGGGGCATTACTATTTTGTGTTTGTATAATGATACGTTGTACCACCCCTTGACCCGAGTAGGAGACAAGGGTAATATGCTCCACTATTGTACTACCCCCTTGACCCGAGTAGGAGGCAAGGGTAAGATTCATATTTTATAATCTCTTGACCGCAAGTAGGTGGCCAGGATAAGGCATTGTAAGTCCTTTGACCGCGAGTAGATGGAAAGGATGAGACATTGTAATACCCTTGATCATGAGCAAATGGCAAGGTTGTAAGGCACTCGATGCATGATTGGATGATGTTTCATATATTATGTTTACATTACTTATGGTGTTATAATACTAGACAAGTGAAAGATCTCATAAGGCTTATTGTATATGTTTATTGTGTACTAACCCTTTTGGATGCAGTGTAGGATTCTTCGTTATTGCATTACTTGTTCGATTTCTCTTACCTAGTCGGTTGAATCTACTGGGTATATTTTGGTGTACTCACCCCTACTTTTTTTCTCCCTGCAGATCGAGCATAGAGACCCACACAAGGTAGTTGTTCACTCTTATTGAGGATTACCTGCATCAATCCAAATCTTATCGATGAGGCTCATACTTTGAGTCATCGTGGATCTTTGGGATTATCGTTATTGATTTTCTTTAGACTTTATATCAGACATTATGAGACATCCTTGTATTTCTTTTTGAGATAGTTGTATTTAATTTTTCTCACCGTTATAGATGCTTTTGTACTCATGACTCCAGGTTTTAGGATATTTGATGTTATGTTGTGATAATTCTATTTTATTTTATTCTTCTTTAGTCGCAATTCATTTTTATGTCATGATAGTTTTATGGATGAATTTCAAGAACCCATGATATTCCTTCATTCCTCATGGCATAAACATGCATGAACAAGGTTTTTCATGAGATTTATGATGTGGGTTATTACCTAATTATGATTATTACTATGATTTCAAGGCAAGTATGGCTATGACATGAAATATGATCACACAATTTCTTTAATATGGCTTTAAGCACTTATGGGTGTGTATACACCATCATGTACAAGTGTGAATGAGTTATTTCTATGTATGTAATCATACATTATAGTATGATTTGACTTTTAAGCTCAAGTATGCATGATAATGAAGTATGACTTTTCCCTTAGGCCCAATTATGCCTGATTATAATTTGAAAAGACTTATATTACTATTTCAAGCATGCATATATATATGTATTCTCGTGGGATGATGACTTAGCATCGAATGAGATTAGGGGTCGGGCCTTGATCTAAGGGGTCATTAACTATAGCCTACCTTTTCTCATAACTATGTGTTAGTGTAAGTTCATATTTATTCCCCTTTGTGGATGATTATGATTATGTACATGAAACCTACTCTCTGAAATGGGTGGTGTTTCCGTAAGGAGAGGTATAGTCTACCTTTGACAACCAGTGTAGAGGCAATATGAAAATTCCATGTAATAGCGCACATGGTCTTACATGTCGATTGAGGTCACATCCCTGCTATGTTTATGTATTATGACATTCATGCATCATGGTTTTAAGGCATACTCAAAGATCTTCAATTTGATAGGTCATGTCCCAGCTAGTTCTACTTTTGCAGAAAGATATGTCCATTTAAAGTCGACCCCTTCAACGATTCAAATGCAAAATTTAACCAATGCGATTTCTTTGAGCATAACCACTTAAGAGAGACTCATGGAGATCATTAACCAACCAAAATAAGTTCAAAATCAGAGCTAACCATCTTCACAAAGTTTTCAAAATTTTGAGTTGTTACATAACTCTCATATGATTAGAGGATTTTCAGACATTACATAAAGAGTCTATGTTGTTTCTTACTTCCTTTCTGATATGACACGCTTTCAAGATATTCTTGATTTCTTCCACTTTCTTGTTGTTTTACATACCTTATGTATGCTTGATGTCCTAAAAGGCTTGGTAGGAGTTTCCTCGAGAGTGCTAATCGACCTGTCACACTTACGGTCGTGATAGGTTGGTGTTGTAGGGATACTTGCATTTTTTATTTCTTTTCTTTGAGTTTAGTGTTTACTTGCTAAGTACTATGTTGCTTGGTACCCACTCCTTGTTTCAACACTTGTGTAGGTTGCGAGATTGGTTCCTCCTGATTTCTTTGTTTCCACATTCGAACCGAGCTTCTGAATTACTTGAGAGATAGTGGCTTATCTTTTCGACGGACCCTCAAGATTTCTTTATCTTGTGTTTTGTTTTATTTTAGGACTAAGACATTGAGACTTGTTTTTCTTTTTCAGTTCTTTGAAAATTTAGTGACTTGTATACGTCAGGTCAGGTCTTTAGGTTGGACTTAGATTTAAGGTTCATTTACATTATTTTATCTATTAATAGATCGTTATATCCCACTTTAATTTTTACTAGATCTATTTTTTATCTTCGATTAAACTGGCTTGTCTAGATGGGTTAAGACAAGTGTAGAAACAACGAAGATGTAACAATATTTGAAGTTGCATTATTGGTAGTGTAGAGTGAAGAGGGACATTATAGAATATGTGTCTAAGGGGTCATTTGGTTTGAATACAAGTTATGATGGGAAAAGTTGTGATGGGATAAGATATGTTGGGATTAATAATGTTGGGATAAGTTATGCTAAGATTATTTCTTATTGAGTGTTTGGTTTGTTGTATAAATTTTAAGAATATGTTGTTTCTTTTATACAAATATTCTTCACTTTATTAGTTTTTTTTTTATGTATTTGTTTTGCTAGCTTTAGTTATTCAATATTCATTTTTAAAATAAATGTTTCATCTTATTTAGCTTAAAAAAATTTATGTGTGCATTTTCATGATAATACCGTATGCATTTAAAATAATTTTTTTTATTTAATTTAAAAATAGAACTTCCATTTTTAAGTTTGTTACAATAAAAAGGGATTTATGAAAAATCAAAATGTAAAAAACATAAGAATTAGTCAATAAAAATTATATTATGTAGTGTAATTTTTTAATAGAAAAATATCATAAAAATAAGGAGGAAAGGTTGTTAATGTTATTATATATTGTATTAAAACTAATGTAATATACTTAAATATACAAAGTGAGGTATAAAAGGGATTTAAAGGATATCTTTACCATTTACCTTATTTATCCCGGGATAAGTTATCCCGAAATTATTATACCACCCAAGAGGAGGGGTAACTTATCCCTATACTATTTATTAGTCCTAGAATAAGTTATGCCGAATTTACCAGCCAAACAACAATTTAATGGCCACTATATTTTTATCCCGAAATTATTTACACTTATCTTTCACACCAAACAACCCATAAATGTTTGAATTGTCAAGGGATAAAGTATGAGCGTTAGAGACCGTATGCTATAACTTAAAAAAACCAAAGTAAAAGTGGAAGCACATTGCAATGGACTTTATCGTTGGGTTGCCCTCTCATGTTTAACTAGATCTACCATAATACCCTCCTTAGACATCATGTGTTCAAGAATGTCATAAAACTGAGCCAAAACACACACTTAGTCAGCCCAAAAGACATACCAAACTATTTTCCTAGAAATTATTTTACATGAAAAAGATTTTACTTCATACCAAACACCCTAAGAATTATTCGATTAGAGATCTATAATTGCTAAACAATGTCGCCTACTTTTGAGAAATCTCTCTTGAACACATATGAGCGACCACTTCGAAGCACTAACAAGGTAAATAACAATTTCAGCACGTAATATTCTTGGATCCAACTAAATTAAGAAGAAAGATACAAATATATGTAGATTGGTAAATGAAATGGCAAAGAGCCCAATGCAGAAAGAAGAACCTAGCCAGCCATTAACAGAATCCACTTTAACTTTTAACAAACAAGATTTACAATTTTTTTTTCCATTTCCATGTTTGAAACATCAGTGTTTACCATCCTGCTTGAACACATTCTATACATTCTTAACCTAAGCCGTTCGAGAAGAATGATTTTTCACATCATTGTATTTTCTGGAGTCAAGAAATCCTGCAGTCCCTCGACAGGAAAAACAATCAGAAGTTGAATTTGTTGACAGCAATGGTAAAATTTAAATGACCTGGCATTCTGCCAAGCAAAATCCAGTACAGTATATTGCTTGGTGAAATATCCTTGGGGCAGCTCAAAGTTGGCTTGAGCATCTTGTTCAAGCATCGTCAAAAATACAAGCAGGAATATCTGGAGGATGCAATGCAGCCACACACTTATACTGCATCCAAATATTTTTTTGGGTGGAATACATTAGAAGGCACATAAAATTATCAATTGTTGCCTTTAGCAAAAGCCTAGTACAGTTCAAGGGCAGCATTATTTAGGAGGAAGCCCCAGCAAGATACATTTAGGCTTGAAAAGAATTCTGCCAATACTAGAAAGCAATTTCATATAAAAATCAAAACTAAGTACCTTGTGATTCATATATTTTTCTCTTAGTGCCCGCCCAGTTGCTTCCCTTCTACCAGATTGCAACTCATGGATTACAAGAACACAATCCTTCAGTTCAGATGGTTTATAACCTGTACATTGTTGTAGTGCCAAAGTCTGTAAAACCAAAAGGACAAATCAAGATTATTGGGCTCTGTACAGATCAGCGCTGGCAATTGCAGCATCTGACATAAATGGCTAAATAGTTATTTCAAAAAGTAGATCTCAAAAGCTACTATCTTGAATAATTCATATTACATTAAAAAATAAATATGTAAAAAGCACGTTGATTATATCGAATTTGGAGGCCCCAATACTTTTTCCATATAATCTAAAAATCAATATAAATTAAACACTCCATATGTTTTCTCATTGAATGCCTGTGTAATTTGTTTTTAGAAACTTCTTGAATATATTAAGCTCTACAAAGAAGAAAATGAAAACCACGTTGACTCTTGTAAAAACAGGTCTTTCATCTATTCTATTCTTGGATAGTAAAAGCTATTTTTTGGTCAAATATGTTCCCTTAATTAAACAATAAGCACACGATCAAACTACTTCTAGCTCTTACTTTAACTACCACACAAAACCAAACCATGAGAATCCAAATTTTTAGAATAACTAGATTTTGACAACCAGTACTGGCGATTGTGTTAAATTTATGACACACTATTTGAGACATAAGCACCAAAAGACATTCCACAACATCACTCAAGTTTCTAGTTTTTGTCTAATGTGCCTTCTATTCAATACATACAGGAACAACAACAACGTACTAAGCATAATCCTAGAATTGGGGATATGGGAGGATAGTGTGTACACAAACCTTACCCCTACCTTGGGAGGTATAGAGGTGGTTTTCTATAGACGCTTGGCTCAAGGAAAAGCATATCAAAGCAGTTCAAGAAAAGAAATGATAGAAGTGAAGAAGCCACAACAAAATACTTAAGATAGCATAAGAAAGCATTCTGAGAAAAGGCACAGTAACTATAACAAAATAATACAATAATCGAAGTGCAAGAAAAAACATATAGTAAAAGCAATCGAAGAACAAGAAACTAAAAGAGTAATACTATGACTACTATCATGGAAGGATAAGTGAGACAACACTCCACTGCTTACCTAGGTTGCTTGGGCTCGGGTGCGAGTGTCCGATAGGGGTGCGGATCTAGAGGTCGGAATCTCTATGATCTAAATTAAGATTTGGGGCTACGTATAAATATATGGATACGGGTAAAGGGATTCGGCTAAAAATAATTCAAATATTGAAAAATAGTTATAAAACCTAAATTAAGCGATTATGTGAAAAACCTGAGGAGAAAATCTTGATCAAGAGGAGAATCCTAGGAGATAAAAGAAAAGGGAGTGGTAATAAAAATTTATATATACACATCATTCCATTTTCTTCAATTTCACCTTAGTTTTTGTTTTGATTATAAAAATCATTGAATCTGTCCAAAATTTCTCTTTCAAATTTGGTCAAAGTATCCAAAATTGGTGATCAGATCGGATACGGATCCCACACCATACCCATGTCGTGTCGACATGGTATGGTACCGAAAGTGAAGAGTCCGAGCAACTTAGCTGCCTGCTAGCAAGCCTTCTGCCTAATTTGTGTCAGCTATAACCTCCTATCTAAAGTCATGCTTGGTAAACAATGAAGTGCTGAAGTTAACAAAGGATCCTAATACCTGTATGTTTCCAGTAATCCTCATTTTTCTTTTTGTAGAAGCTAAGGATGCTTGCATCAAAATAGGATCACTGGAGGATCACATATGGACCTAAACTCAAACACCATCCTACCACTTCTGGCAATTTTATATGTTTTTGTTATTTTTGGTATTTTATTTACCATGTAACTTCTGCATTACAAACCCAGACATAATTTCACTAAAAATAGATATAAACAACAATATATCATAAGATAAGCTGCATATTCATTACCATAATGTTTTTCAACACTTCTAGTTTTGGAAAATCTCTATGTATACTGCATGCTACAGCTTTGAATGAGAGATATAGAGCTATATTATACTATTGGCCTCGATTTTGACATATAGTAGTGTTTTACTAAATATCTAGCAGTCATTCAAGAATAGATATGCAGTTTTACATAGGATCTGATGATTTAAAAATCAGATTCAGTGACTGGATACGAAGATCTATAGGATAATATCATATCTAGCACCCCAATCTCCAAAACATTCATTGAGTATCCATGGGGTTCAACTTTATTGATGCCTTACCAGTTATAACAGCTAACCAAAAGAGAATCTACCTTTTAGCCAAATGCAGTTTTAATTTATGTTTACATTAGAAAATGAAAGTCAGTAAACCATAAACAGCTAATGTGAAGTTGCACACTTAAAGTTCAACACGTCCCTTATATCATGATTAGGTTACACAAAGGCCACTACTTCCCCTGCCTTCTGGTTCTCAGTGCTGATCCCATCACCAAACAAAGTGAGAGCCTAGAATTCACATGTGAGATACTCCAATACATGGAATATGAAGAAAGAAAACCAATCTTACCCATGGGCAGACTTTAGGCAACACTGTAAACCTTGATAGAAAGATAGCTGAAGCAGCAGTCATGGATGGCAAGAACCGCACACAACTATAATCTAACAAACTCAGTTCCGCGAGGTAACAGCTCAAGAATTCAAATTGCAAAGTTAGAAACTGCAGGAGAGAAAACAATTTATTTTTGGGAAATAATACATAAGAGAAACATATTCACCAGAGACCCATAAGCAAAACTTACAGAAAAATTATCTTGGGCAGCCTTGATAAAGATTCTGCAAATTCAACAAGGCATTTTTCATCATTGTATAGCCATTTAGTCAAGTATACATATATCTCTACAGGGTCGTTTGGTGTGAGGGATAAAAATAAATAGTCATGGGATAAAAAAATAGTGAAGGGATAAAATTTTGGTATCTTGTTTGGTTGCCAAGTTTGGGATAACTTATCCCATCATTTATACCATAGTGATGGGATAATATATCCCATATACATGGTGGGATAACTTATTCCAGGATAGTTAATCTCAGGATAACTAATCCTGGGATAAGTTTTTCCCAACCAAACAACCCCTACGTTAACAAGATATACATGCATGAATGCAGAAGGCAACAACTAAAATTAGATGTATGGGCTTGACGAGGAAAATTATGATTAACTACTCCAAGAAATACGTTGTGTTCATCCAAACCTGAGAAATGTTATTGTGGTGGGACTACTGATCTCAAAATTCAGAAAACTGAGCAAATCCCTTTCCATATTCACTACCTGAAGTTCAAATCCAATTTATTTAATATAAGTGCTTGCATATAAGTCAACAAAATGAATGAAAGAGATGTAAATTAACCTCTTCTCTGGTGTATGTATTGTCTGTAATGTAACAAAAATCTTCAACATGAGGCGGACTGATCTCTTCATACTTTCTGAAGCATTAAGCACTATAAATGAATATATCTGATGTAACAAACAGTCTTTAATTAATAAAATAAGAATGTTAAGGGCCATACGATGCAACAAGCATGCAAGATACACCGAGAAGCTGAAGCCTATCCATGGTTAAAACGTGAGAAGACAAAAATCTGTCAATGTATGACACTGCAAGATAAAGGGTGTCTGAAACAAGTTTATACTCCTCTGCAACCTCCACCAACCAATCAACCAAAACCATACGCATAGTAGGAATCACGTTATTCTGAACCTTCTCCATGTAGTTAGACAAAGGCCTCCTCCTTTCCTCAACCTACATATAAAATCGAGCATTAGCTTGATGCACCCTAAGAAATTTCACACTCCAAAGCGTGAAAAACATTGGGATAAACAATATGTGCAAAGATTTGCAATACTGGGACTTATAAGGTATGTCGTCCTACAGAACTAAAGAAACCGAAACAACGGGTAGACAGACTTCAATTTTTGGCTGTTTTTCTATAACTAACTATACTTGATTGTGTACAAAAACTTCAATAGATTAATGTCAACGTAAAAGTACAAATCTGGTAGTATCATTTAACTCATTGGCCATTGAGTCTTTCTCTTAGTTGCAAAGATGAATCCAGCATATAACCAGCACTGTCTCTTAAGAATATGGACATGTATGATGGTAACCAGGGAACTATCTTGATGAAGAAACAAATTTGATACTTGTTTCACACTTCCCATTCCCTGTTGGTACTCACATCTTTCTACTAAGCACATGCACATAAATTACAATTAGATGAACTATGATGGAAATTTGGTCAGTCTTGTCAAAGGTAGCTCGCTTAAGCCTTGAAGCAAGGATCAAAATGTGTTGAGACCTGTTCTATTCCTTTTACACTGCATAGCAAGCTTCTAAACCAAATTAAAAAAACCCCTTTTTTTCAACATAAAATTATGAAATTCCCAATATTACTGTACCTCCAAGGAGTGAAGATGCTGATAAATGAGAGGCCCATAAACACATTTCTGCAGAGTATCTTTAGGCCTAGAATTAGCACTAGTCTCGGGTTCGACAGTTTCTTTAACGACATTTCTGGGTGTAGTTTTTCTCAACTTGACTTTGCGTTTGGACTGGTGGGTTTCGGTGAAGTCCGAATTTTGAGTCGACACGACAACGTTCCCCAAGTTGTTAAGCTCGCCCAACACGACCCGCTTCTTGGTCACGGGGAATGGTCTCTCTGGAATTTGCAGTGGATCATTTTCATTGGATATGGCTATGGAATCAAAGGTCCGTTTATTGGATGTTCTACTGGCGGCGGCGGGCACCTTATTCTCCTCGTCGACCATTTTGACAATAAATGAAGAAGTAATCTCTTGACTTTACTTCTATATATATGAGTGTTTAAGATAAACTGCTCGTTTTAGCAATTGAGAGAATTTAGGGTTTACTGCGCTGAAGAGCGAAGTGAAGATGCCGTCAATTAGTTCATTTTATGAACATCGGCGCTCCCTTTCCATTCAGTTTTTCCTGGCAAGGCCATAGAATTCGCTTGAACCGAAAATGTAAATCGTACTCTTGACAAGTTCTTCAAACACGTTTCCCCAATTTGAAGAGGATGATAGTAAATTTTATTTTGAGTTAATTCTCCAAATGGTGTCAATTATTGTAGTAAAGTTTTCTTGAAAATTCATTTTATCTTTGTTTTATAATTAAACATAAATCCTCAAATATTAATATTCCACTTGCAAAAATCACTCAATCAATATAAAATCAAGATCAGAATATAATACTATAAAGAACAAGAGAACTTTCAACAAATACAAAACAAGAGAATATAGATAGGATTTTTTTCTCTCTTTCAAGTGTATTTTTCCAATGCCTTCAAGTGTATATGAAATAATCCTTGACAACTCTATTTATAGTACTACATACATAAATGCATACAAAAAGATAGTCATAGACGTGACATTAATCCTTGAGAATAATAGAAAGAGTGTAGAAGATAAATTAGGAGATAGTGAAAGTGTAGATATTACTACACATAATATATTTCATAACATTGCCTTTTAGATGCCCAAGGATGATGTACCTCCTCAATACTGTTAGATATGGGATCAAATAGTGGGACCAAGTTCTAATCGATAAACTGATATACAAATGGCAGTGTTAGAGTCTAGCTGTAAAAGCTGCCAGATTGGTGATAAGGTGTTTGTTGTATAGTGGGACCAAGTTCTAGTCGATAAGCTGATATATAAATGGCAGTGTTGGAGTCCAGCTGTAAAAGCTATCCGATTGGTGAAAAGGTGTCTGTTGTGTCTGTGCTCATTGTACTGATTGACCAATGGGAATTTCCAGAGTTCCCTAGTGTGTATGCTTAAAAGGATCACTTCACAAGACAAAAAAAATACTTTTTCAGAATCATTATCTGATAGAGTGCAAATTTGTATTGTTCTCTGAAGAGATGCCCAATATTCGAACAGTAGGGACTTGATAGAGTGAGTCTAGTAGAGTCTTTCCAATTGATGTTGTGTTTTCACTATTTAATCTTGTAAGGTCATCTTCCTAATTTATAAAGGAATCTTGATTAGTGTGTTGCAAGAAGTGTGTTGGATTCTTGGTTAGCTATGACCTTGAATTTGCGGTCTACATTAACTAAGGGTTATTAGTGTAGTGGGCAATAATCATATTGCTTAGGCTTTAAGTCTGGTAATTGGTGTATTGCAAGCAAGCAAAGGGGTGGGGAGAGGTAGTGTCTAGTTACAAGGTTGTAATAGACTACATTGCTTTGGCACCTTAGTGAAGTTTGGTTGAAAATCCTATGGGACAGGTCGTGGTTGTTCCTCCCTTGAGCAAGGAGTTTTTTCATATAAAAATCTTGTGTTCTTATTGACTATATTTCACTTATTCCTTTTGTTGTTATACTGTTACTATGCCAATGGACTTGGTCCTTGACCGTATTGGAGGCATGCATTCCAACAATTGGTATCAAAGCAAGGATCTTTAATCAACTAACACCTAGAGATATTCCTGCGCTAGAATGGATGCTCCACTTAACTTGGAGGAAGGACAATCAACCACAAGACCACCAAGGTTCAATTGTGAGTTCTACGACTGGTGGAAAACTCACATGCATGATTTTCTCATGGTTGAGGACCGTGAGTTGTGGGACATAGTTCTGGATGATCCATATGTTCCTACTATTAACTCAAGAAAAGTGAAGTCACCAAAGTTGTTCCCAAAACTCGACAACAAAACAATGAAGCTGACGAGAAGAAGATTGAAAAGAACTACAAATCTAAAAAGCTTCTTGTGTTCAGAATAGGTGCAAGATAATACAATAAGTATCAGCATGTGTGTCACAACTCAAGCTTAGGGCCTAGTCGTAACACGATGAATGAGGAACTTGGAGATACCTCACCCAAGCCTCTTAGCATTCATAGGTAATTCAACATCACAAATGCGAAATTAAAATCGGGGAATAGGACTAAGGGAATCATTCAAGATTTAGAAATCAAGATAACATCTTAAACTAAAATTTCATCGTCTATACATACCATTCTACATTAAGACTTAGCAGGGACCAAAACACAATCACGATTCCCCTCAAATACAAAAAACATAAAAATAAGATAGAAAGTAAAAGTTTCCAATGAACAACTCTAAATACATAAGTGTCTCATAGGTACAAAGCGTGAAGAGAAAGGGTGAAATCCCCGAACTAAGGGCTCACCAAAGCTACTAGTCTTGGTCGTCAAAGCTAGCCAGGTGCCGATGGAGGAGGTGGAGCGTCGGTCCCTACATGGTGCCATCATGTAGGTAAAATATGTGTTAGTACGTTGGAATCTCCTAAGTATATGAGATACAATGCAAACATAAAACTGTAATGTCATCATGCATGAAATTGTAATGCCATCATTCATAAAATTTAGAAGTCTCCATGCATAGAATTGTAATGTCATCTTTCAAACAAGCTTAAACATGATCAAGGGATAAAGCTCAATATGAAGTAAGAATCATGTGATGAAATGAAGACATCAAATCATAAACTTTGTGGGAGAAGACCATAATCGACATATAAGACCATGTGAGCTACTACATGGAATCCCACATAACCCCTTACGTTGGCACGGGGAGACCACTTGTCAGGTGGAACTCCATCAACTTAAGCATGTATCTTTGTTTATCATTAAGGTTTTTGTGGATCTACAAGCCTAGCCTACAAGGGCTCCTATGGTAGCACATAGTTAATGGGGCAAGGGGTTGCTACTAGGGTTCCCTTACCGAACCCCACCTCAATGCTTCATTCGGTGCTAAGTCAATCACACATAATACTTTAGAAAATATAAGCATAGTCATGAAATTATAACTTAGAATCATAAATAGCATAAATAGGAGTAGCTCATTATCTTAAGATCCACTCAAGTGAGAATTATCCTTTCACGTTGAGGGTTCATCTTAAACATCAAAAGGGCTTTGCAACGTGCTTACATCTTTGACAATATTCATAACTTTAAAACTCACTTTTAGCCCTTATCCTTAACATCATACAAATCCATCATTAGCTTAGTGGGCCTATGCAATGACTTGAAATCACATGATTTAATGGTATAATGCAAAACATGATATAATATGTAACTTTAAAACCAAGATTAAATAACCCACTCCAACATTGGAAAAGCCTAGGTGATAAAGTCATAGAAATCAACTTAATAGTCATAGAAACTCATGGTATAATTTCACATTACATCATTGAGATCAAAATACATGTAAATATATCATAAAAATGTTATTTAAATCATTCTCATAAATCTCATAATTTCAAGAACTTAAAGAAGGGGAAAAGAAAATCACCGAGGAATTGTGTGGGTTGAAGGGACCCGCAAATCAAGTTCACATACCTATAAGTGACCTTAATATAACTACCGGAAAATTTTTGAAACTTATTATGGTTGGTCTTTTATGATGTTATACTAGTCATGGTTGAGTTTTGGTAGCCACGGGTTGAGTTTAAGTGGCTGAATGCAAAATGGATCATTTGGTGACCTAGAGAGGCGGTTTGAACAGTATACTTTGAGGGAACATAACTTTTGATGCGGGTTGAACTGTGTGGGATACTGTATATAAAATTGCATCTCTTTGAGTTATCTTCACAACACAACTAATTTCACTCAATTTGGAGTTTGTATGAGGAAGTTATGGCCAAAATAGTGAGACTGCCTGAAATTCGGAAGACGCTGGGAATAGGCCTTGAAAATGGCCCAAGGTTAGGACCACGGACCGTGTGAGGGTCCACGGTCTGTGTGGGGGTCCAGTGAGTTCAGGGTGGCCTAGACCCAACCCATGGACCAAGTGAAGTCCCACGGACTACCCCACGATCCGTGAGACCTCAAATGGTCCGTTTGGGGGTCCGTCTGGGGAGGCAGTGGCTTGATCTTGGTGTGGGGTTTGTTTCCGGGCCAAGTTTGGCTCCATGGACCAGTACATGGTCCGTGTGAATCCACACAGCCCGTGACCCCCCTTCGTGAAGTGTTACAGAAAGTCCCCGAGCGTTTGAGCTGAAGCAGAAACTAAGGCATGGTACACGGACAAGTACACGGTCTGTGTACCAATGGATGCGACCTGGAAGCCAATCGTGTGACACTATTTTTTAGTTAAATGTCTATTTGTTTAATGGTTAATTCGTAATTAATTAGTCCCTAGTATGATGACCCACCACTTGATCTTGCAAAAAGGGGAGAAAGCTAGAGTCTTTGGTGGTTCATGGAAGACTCTAGAATTGTGTAGGAAGATTTTGTAGTCTTTAGTTTCCTCTAGATTTTTGTGGAGTGTTCTAAAGAGGGACTAAAGTGTAAATATTGAGGAACTTGTAATGTAAATATTATTTGTACTTTGGCCCCTAGGAGGTAATATAAATAGAGGGGGCCATTTCATTTGCTAACCATCCAAAAATCCAGAAATTGTAAGCAATCTCTTAAGCAATACACAAGTCTTCTTTCCAAAGATTTCTAAAGTCTTCTTTTATCTAGCATTCCCTTAGCGATCATAGTTGAAAGACTTACTTGTATTTGCAAGATGATGAAAGAGTCGTGAGCAAATAGACAAGTGCCGCACAAGTCTTAGTGAAGTTCTAAGTCTGTGAAAAAGTGGTATCAGAGAAGGTTTGAACTAAGGGAAGCATGGCAAGTGGAGGAGACTTTGACGCTACCAACATCGCTAACGATATGTTGGATGTTGGCAAGAAGTCTCGTAAGGGTAAGAAGAATTATAAGAGGAATGAGGATCTGCCAACCGAGCTGCCAGCAAGCAAGGTTATGACAACCCATTCACTTTCGGCCACAGAGTTGAGTGACAATGAGCGAGGTGAGGAACCCGCCAACGTCCCGCTCGACATAGGATGGGTTGCAAGAGTGGATGCTTCCAGACAAGCGGTAGAGTTCTTGGGCAAGTGCTTGAATGAATTCGATGGCAAGTTCAAAACCCTGGAGGAATTCACCTTTGAGGTGAGTGACGAAATCAGTAAGAAGTTGGGCGGATGTTAGGTGGCGGAGTATGAGCTGAGGGAGACCATCACTTACTTAGAGTGCTGGCTTATGGAGGCACTAAGCAAGATGGAGGTCATAAGCTCCACCTTGGAGGCCATGGGTGCGAGGGTGAGGGCACTTGAGGAAGGCGCGACTGACGGGAGATGCGTGGGGTTTGCTGGAGAAAGGGAGGCCAAGATCGAGAATCCCAAGCCACCGGTATTCAAAGGCGCACGTGACGCGCAGGAGGTGGAAAATTTCTTGTGGCACTTGGAAAATATTTCAAGTGTAACAAGGTAAGGATCGATGAGGTGAAGATCAACACAACTGTGTTGTATCTAACGGAGATGGCCATGTTGTGGTGGAAACGTAAAGAGTCAGAAATAGGGAAGGGGTTATGCACCATTGACATATGGGAACAGTTCAAGAATGAGTTCAAGAAGACCTTCCCAAATAACGTCATCTATGAGGCGAAACATAATTTTAGGGACTTGAGGCAGATGGGCAGCATAAAAGCCTACGTGAAGGAGTTCACTACCCTCACGCTCCAGATACCCAACCTCACAGATGAGGACATGATGTTCCATTTCATGGATGACTTACAGAACTGGGCCAGGATAGAGTTGGAACGCCGACAGGTTAGGACCATCGACGAGGCCATCACGTAGGCAGAGGCTTTGACGGAATCTCAGCATGATAGGCGAGACCGAGAAGAGGAGTCAAGAGGTAGTCATGACCAAGGTGGGGGAGATGGTGGAAAAGGCAAAGGATGGAAGCCACAACCCAAGCAGTATGATACCTACAGGCCTGATAACAGGAGACTTGGTCGTCAAAGCAGCTGAGAGGGCAAGGCACAACCCGAGAAAGAGTTTAAGTGCTACCTATATGATGGGTCACATAGTTATAAGAAGTGCCCCGAGATGAAGAGCCTTGGTGCCATACTGCGAGAACGAAAGGAGCAGGGAGAGGCACCTGACTCAAGGGAAGGATCGGGCATGACACAGGTTGGATTGATTAGGCTATGCGGAGCTATCACGCAACAGCCAAAGAAACTGAAAGAGTACAGTGCACAGTATGTGGACATGACGATTAATGGGCGACCCGCTCGTGCCATGGTCGACACAGGCGTCGAAGCCAACATTGTGACTAAGTCTGCGACAACCGAGTTGGGGTTGAAGTATACCCCAAGTAATGCGCAACTTAGGATGGTCAATGCGCCGATGACTCCTGTGTGTGGAGTTGCTCAGGGAGTCAATATAGAGTTGGGCGAGTGGCATGGCAAGACCAACTTCCATGTCGCGCAGATAGATTTCTTTGACATAATTCTAGGGCAAGAGATTTTCCAGAAGTGCCATGAGTGATTGACCCATACCTCCAACGACTTGTGGTCATAGAGCAAGAAGGTTCCTGCATGGTGTCCTTAGCCAGTATGCCTAAGTCGGGGGGACAAGCTCAGTTGTTGGCCTTACAGCTTGTGTGTAACAACCCGAAAATTTTCGAAACTCCTTATAGTTGATCTTGTATGATGTTATACTAGTCATGGTTGAAATTTGGTAGTCATGGGTTGAGATCAAGTGGCCGAATGCAAAACGGATCATTTTGGGGTTTAGAGGGGCCGTTTGGACAGTGAGCTTCGCAGATGCATAACTTTTAATGTGATTCGAATCATGTGGCCTAATACATATCAAATTGAAGATATTTCAATTATCTTTGCAACTCAACTTGTCTCACTCGATTCCGAGTTCGTATGCAAACGTTATGGACAAAATAGTGGGACTGCCTGAAATTTGAAAGATACTGGAAATTTGACCAAGGGACCTTAAACGGT